>QLTV01003652.1:1322792-1334008 GCA_003457575.1 Thermophis baileyi
CTCTGCCTCTTCAAAATCCTGCCTGTACTTCTGGTAGTTCTCGATCCACATACTGCTGGAGCCTAGCTTGTAGGATTTTGAGCATAACTTTACTAGCATGTGAAATGAGTGCAGTGGTGCGGTAGTTTGAACATTCTTTGGCATTGCCCTTCTTTGGAATTGGAATGTAAACTGACCTTTTCCAATCCTGTGGCCACTGTTGAGTTTTCCAAATTTGCTGGCATATTGAGTGTAGCACTTTTACTGCATCGTCTTTTAAGATTTTGAATAGCTCAACTGGAATACTGTCACCTCCACTAGCTTTGTTGTTGCTCAGACTTCCTAAGGCCCATTTGACTCACATTCTAGGATGTCTGGCTCGAGGTCAGTGGCCACCCCATCGTGGTTATCAGGGACGCTAAGGTCATTCTTGTATAGTTCTTCTGTGTAATTTTGCCACCTCTTATTAATCTCTTCTGCCTCTGTTATGTCCCTTCCATTTTGGTCCTTTATCATGCCCACCTTTGCATGAAACGTTCCCTTCATATCTCCAATTTTCTTGAAGAGGTCTCTCTGATCCTCCCTATTTTATTGTTTTCTTCTATTTATTTGCACTGTTCATTTAAGAAGACAGTCTTATCTCTTCTAGCTATTCTCTGGAATTCTGCATTCAATTGGGTGTATCTTTCTCTTTCTCCCTTGCCTTTTGTGTCCCTTCTTTCCTCAGCTATTTGTAAAGCTTCCTCAGACAGCCATTTTGCTTTCTTGCATTTCTTTTTCTTTGGGATGGTTTTAGTTGCTACTTCTTGTACAATGTTGCTAACCTCTGTCCATAATTCTTCAGGCACTCTGTCTATCAGATCTAATTCCTTAAATCTATTTGTCACCTCTACTGTATATTCATCAGGGATATGATTTAGTTCATACCTGAGTGGCCTAGTGCTTTTCAATTTTAGCCTAAATTTTGCAACGAGAAGCTCATGATCTGAGCCACAGTTGGCTCCTGGTCTTGTTTTTACTGACTGTATAGAGCTTCTCCATCTTTGGCTGCAGAGCACATAGTCAATCTGATTTCTGTGTTGACCGTCTGGTAATGTCCATGTGTAGAGTTGTTTGTTGGGTTGTTGGAAAAGAGTGTTTGCTATGACCATCGTATTCTCTTGACAATATTCTCCCAGCCTTTGCTCTGCTTCATTTTGTACTCCATGGCCAAACTTGCCTGTTATTTCTGTGTTGACCGTCTGGTGACATCCATGTGTAGAGATGTCTCTTGAGTTGTTGGAAAAGAGTGTTTGCTATGACCATCATATTCTCTTGACAAAATTCTACCAGCCTGTGCCCTGCCTCATTTTGTACTCCAAAACCAAACTTGCCTGTTATTCTGGTTATCTTTTGACTTCCTACTTTAGCATTCCAATCCCCCATTATGATAAGGACATCATTTTTTGTTAATTATAGGTGGTGTATAGGGCATCATAGAACTTCAACTTCAGCCTCTTCAGCACCAGTGGTTGGGGCATAGACCTGGACTACTGTGATGTTTAATGGTTTTCCTTGGATTCGAACTGAGATCATTCTGTCATTTTGGGGATTGTATCCCAGTACTGCTTTTCCTTTCCTTTTCCAAACATTAGGGATGCTCAAAAGTTGTGACATGCCTTGGGGATTGTAAAGATATTTTGGTTACTTAAATATAATTTAGAAGTGTTTGGTAAGTAGCTGCATAAATATCATAACTTTTTAACATTTTGTTTGTTTGATTACTGTATATGCAGCATTATTTGGTCTCTTCCAGGCCATAAGCTTGGGGGGGGGGAAGCTCCATCAACTGGCCCCCTTGCCAGACAAAGGAGTAGAATCAGGGGTGAAATCCAGCAGGTTCTGACAGGTTCTGGAGAACCGGTAGTGGAAATTTTGAGTAGTTTGGAGAACCGGCAGCGGAAATTTTGAGTAGTTCGGAGAACCGGCAAATACCACCTCTGGCTGGCCCCAGAGTGGGGTGGGAATGGAGATTTTGCAATATCCTTCCCCCAGGAGTGGGGAGGGAATGGAGATTTTGCAGTATCCTTCCCCTGCCATGCCCACCAAGCAACACCATGCCCACCAAACCACGCCCACAGAACCGGTAGTAAAAAAAATTGGATTTCACCACTGAGTAGAATCTGTAAGATATAAATCACGAGTGTCAAACTCGGGGCATCACGTTGCCATCACATGATGTATCGTGATGTTTTTTTCCCTTTGCGGAGCTGGGGTGGGCGTGGCCTGTGCATGACGTGTCCGGCCCGTGGGCTGCCAGTTTGACGCCCCTGATGTAAATGATGGTGATGTAAATTGAGTTTTATTGATATCTCTTATCCTTTGACCAGATTCCACTTTTTTTGTTTCATAAAGACTTGGTTTAAGCAGTAAATACTGAAATATTTTAAACACAATAACTACTGAGACAAATTCAAGTTTGAAGCCTGATATGTCAGAGAAGCGAACATCTTGGCACTGAGGATTCATCTTTGCTATTACAGAACCTCTGATCAACTGTCAAGCAAAATAGGGGACATTGTCCTGCATAACCTGAGAACTGAAAATTAGGGTTCATGGCAGGGGTGGGTTCTAACTTACCTCGCTGTCGGTTCGCTTCCTCCCGTGCCGCGTGGCTGTGCCTCGTGGGCGTGTGCGTCCTTCGCACGCGCATGCATGCGCAGTGCTGAAAAATCCAAATTTTTTTTTAAAAAAAGCCAAAAACAAGATGGCGACGCATGCGCAGTGCCGGAAACTCGGCTTCTGCACATGCACAGAAGAAAAATTAAATAAAAAAATTTCCCCCCCCATTTTTTTTTCAAAAAAAAAATTCCAAAAAAAGATGGTGGCATCCATGGACCAGCACCGACCGAACCGGCTCCGTGATGTCACCAGCGGGTTGCTACCGGTTCGGGTGAACCGGTCCAAATCGGGAGGAACCCACCTCTGGTTCATGTTGTGTCAGCTTTCCTATGCTTCTGGAATGCCCCATTCCCTGATCCAAAATTCTATAACATCTTTTAGGCGCCTGTTGGAGACCCATATTTTCACCCTACATGAAGGTGGCTTGGAGGGCTATTCTTTAGATTTTCTTTTCTTTTATATATATCCTGTTTCCCCCAAAATAAGACATCTCCTGATAATAAGCCCAATCGGGCTTCTGAGTGCATGGCAATAAGGCCAAGCGCTTATTTCAAATATTTCAAAAAATATAAGACAGGGTCTTATTTTTGGGGAAACACTGGTGTGTTCAATTTTTCCCTTGGAATGAGTGATCTGAACATTCTAATCTTACATTTCACACACACACACACATACACACACACACACACACTATAAATTTAATATACTTATAGACTGCTTTTCATTATTATAACCTGGTAGTACATATATAATTTACTGTATGTAATATATAAATTAGTAGTAGTACATATATAATTTATATAATTATATAAACATCCAAACAGATCCATATTTTCCCTCTGAGTACATATTATAATGAAACCACTGAGAGATTAAATAAGCCTTTTTGTAATGAACCGGTTAGGTGATATCCATTATTCACAAATGTCCACTAAATGCAGAAGTATATAATTAGAACAATGTATGGCATTTGCATGACAATGTCATTGTACAAAAGATGTAAATCCCCATGGAAATTTGGTCCACTGGGTGCAAAGTTCTTATCTTGAGTTCTAGAAAATAATAAGAGCCGAGGTGGCGCAGTGGTTAGAGTGCAGCACTGCAGGCTACTTCAGCTGACTGCTAGCTGCAGTTCGGCGGTTCAAATCTCACCGGCTCAAGGTTGACTCAGCCTTCCATCCTTCTGAGGTGGGTAAAATGAGGACCCAGATTGTTGGGGGCAATATGCTAACTCTGTAAACCGCTTAGAGAGGGCTGTAAAGCACTATGAAGGTGTACTGTATATAAGTCTAAGTGCTATAAAATACAGTTTTCCACATATTCTCAGAGTCATAGACTAATAGGATGCATCTGCAGCCACATGAGAGCAAGTGCTGTCCCTCAAGTGCATCTTTCACACATGGAGATCTATCATAGAACCTAGTCTTCAAGTAGTAAACAAGGTATGTGAATTAGTCACTGGCAGTTTGAAGAACATCCTTCATGTTCTTGTTTTAACTCTAGTACCTTGATCTCTTGTACAGAGAATAGAAAAACCGTGTGCCCCATAGAAACTCCCATCCCCTGAATTTATAGACCTTGGACCAAGCCACCAAAATCCAGTGACAAAATATTTTAACACATCCATTTTAACTCTTTAAGCTCTCTCCCCAAGTCCATAGACTAAAAAATGGGCTACAACAATTAACTCTGCGACCACATCTATAGCATTTACAAACCACAAACAGTCTATAGCAGTGATGGCTAACTTTTTTCTCATGTGCCAAAAGCGCGTGCGTGCCGGCACCCATAATGCAATGCGTGCGTGACCCCCCAGCACCCCCCACGCATGCGCACGTGACCCCTGTGCTCCCCCTGCCCCCTGCACATGCGTGCGCGATCCCCCCATGTTCCCCCCGCCCCCTGTACATGCACGTGCGACCCCACACACACACACGCTCCCCCACCCCCTTTGGAGGGCTCTGGAGCCCAGGGGAGGCCGTTTTTGCCCTCCCGGAGACTCAAGGAAAGCCTCCGGAGCCTGGGGAGGGCGAAAAACGGGCCTCCCGGAAGTCCGGAAACGGGCCGAAAATCAGCTGGCCGGTGGGAGGCACGCGCATATGCACGGTGGAGCTGAACTGGGTGATGGCTCGCGTGCCCGGAGAAATGGTTCTGTGTGCCACTTCCGGTACGCGTGCCATCAAGGGTCTATAGGATTCAAACTGCACAACTCTGGCTAGTGTTATTTACAAGATAGTACAAGATCTTAGAACATACCAATATTCACAATCTTTTCTTCCTGTTCAATGACCAGCTTTCTCTGAAATTACTAGTATATTGTAAAGATATTGTTTAAAGCACATGTACTCAGGCTACATGAAATGAATGTAGTGTACAGGTAAGGCCAAAACTGTTGCCTGCATGTGGTAAAATCCACATCTAAGATCAATAGGTTTGAAATCTGTATTTGACTTTATTTTGAACATTTACGCCCTTCCTGTCTGACAAAGGCTGTACACCACAAGGCTTTTATTATGCAATTCTTTTGTCTCTTTTGCAGGGTATCTAAGTGCAGAGTTCTTACTTTCCTCCTGTTTTCCTACCATCTTCTGCTATCTTATTTTTTTTTCCACTGGAAAAAATAATCAAAATGGGAAAAGTCGATAGCTGAAGGATGTCTTTTCACCAATAGTGTTATGAGCGGTCCATCTGAAAAGACAGAGCTAATCACAGTGGCTAGTGGTTGAATGAAAAGCAATGCAAGATAATAAAATGACAAATACATTTATGGGGAATGGCTATAACTTAGAGCCAGAACAAATTATTCCCATATAGAATAAAGATGAAAAGGGTTCATGCCATCAGAGATTCAATGAGATCCTTCTAGACAGCATGGCCAGTTCTGTTATATCACCAGTGTAGGATCAATTTTTGCCCCATTGTGGTGGGCTGTGGGTATTTAAGAGGGAAAAAGCTTTATTTACTGGGAGAAAGTAAATAAATAATAGTAAAAAAAAATCCCACCCATATGTATATTGTGGTCCCATCTACTCTAGGATCTTGCAAAATTATTTAACAAAGCTCTTGGCCTCCCAGATATTACTCCATCTGATTTATGGTTTATGTTCTTATCTTGCATGAACCCCACAAATTACAAATTATTTTTCCGTGATGCATAATTAAACCACAGGATGTACAAAGGTAAGCAACCCTAAAGCTAGAAGAGCTGACCTTTCCATGTGGCAGAGGGAGATCTTAAACTGAGTTGGTTGGTTAAGATGAGCAGTCCCCAGATAAAAGGGAGAAGACCTACTGTGGGCCTGAGGCTTTGCTATGAAAAATCCTTTCTTTAAAATCTCAAAATAAGAACCAGTTTTAATGAGAAAAGGCAATGGTTTGTGTGTAAGTAACAAGCTACTTCTTATTTCTGGAGATGTTACAACCACTAACCTCTACTTCCACTAGTCCTTTCTTTTTAAACTGCACAGTGTATTTTCAAGCTCTTGCTACACACTGTGTGGATGCCAGATCACAATATGCAAAGCATGGATTGTGCGGATTAGTTTTTCCTTGAGATTCTGGATAAAACCACTGAATGCTCAAAATAGGAAGTTCCAGGCAAAGGACAGAGAAAATGTTCCTCTTGTAAAAGAGCATTGTCGAGCAGGCAAGCAAGTGCAGAGTTTTCTCAACAATGGTAAGTGAAGGATCTTATCTTTATTAATTTCACCGTAGCAGATTTTAAGAAGTAGAGAAAGTAAAAGGAGAGGAGTTTGACTGCTTGGCAAATTGTTCACGAGTAGCTGGCACCTAAATTCCTTCAATTCAACCAACAGCTACATACTTTGAGCTGTTTCTTAATCTCACGGCTTTTGAACTTTGAAGCAAGTTGTGGAGAACTTCTCCCTCTGTATGTTAAATAATAGGACAACGACTAGGTTGCATTCAGCTTAAGTGACGGCAGCAATAGACAGAACTGGGAACAAAATGGTGGAAAGATCAGTGTTTGGATTGATATTAGAGGTGTCAACATTAAAATTCCTGGCTGCATTTAGTTAATTAGATTTTTCAGTCTAATCTATCTTAGACCACTGCTGACAAGATAAAATAGCAAACAATCATTCAAGTTGCTTGAGGAAAAATGAGTTTAAATGCAACATTTTTTAAATTAGCAAAATTGTCAGAGCTGATGAACTCAGTTATGGCCTTTGTGAAATTGGTAGTTAGAAACAGCTATAAGAGGCAAATATATTAAAATTATATCTGCACATCAATCTCTATGCAACTTTCACATCGGGATGTCTGTCAGATGTTAGGAAGTTGCAAACAGAATGGTTAATCAACTGGTTGCATGATTTTGGTCTCTCTGCATTATGAGACCAAAATATGACTTCATCTTTTACATAAGATAAATGTTCCTTTCGGAACTTTGTTATTGTATGTTATAGTCTTTCTTATACTCACATGCACTGGAATTAAGGACAGAAGGAAGAAATCAAAAAGGGGAAAGTGATGGTAGTAGGAAAAAAATATCCTACTATCAATGTGATAGCATAATTCTATACATGTTTACTAAGTATGCCTCATTGATTTCAGAGCAACTAATTTCTATATAAGTGGTCATGAAATTACAACTTTAATCAATTTATAGCCCTGTTTAGAACATTTTTAAAAATGAAGTAAATGTATTGCTCTTTAATGTAAATTATCAAAACTTTAAATGTGTGTGTGAGAGAGAGGGGGGGAGGGAGAGAGGTCTGTAAAGCTAAGAAGAGCTGAAGTAAGATCATAAACATAGTCACAGTTTTGCAGTTTTACTTAGCGACCTCTTTGTTTAACAACTGACTTGCTGTCCCAGTTGTGGACATATAACAAGGACTACTTGTAGATAGGTAGACTTTATACAAGCCATTTCAGTCCATCCCAATCTCATCAGTTGGCTAGGAATTCTAAGAACTGTAGTCCCAGCATCAAAGAGCACCAGAATGGGGAAAGTTTACCCATTGGGGAAAGTTTACCCACTCTTGATGTTTACCCAAACTGCCTCTTGAGCATGAGTCCAATTCCTGGAGTAACTAGGAGCAGCTGAACTGATATAAGACAATTGAATCCATCTATCAAGGATCTTATTCTTTTTTTTTTCTTCCTTTGAAAAATTCCAAATTGCATTCTCAGAATTTTTCAGCTGTTTTTTAAACCTTGGGAATGCTGTTTTATATTCCTGTGCCTAGTTTAGAGATGTTTTTGAACCTCTAGTAGAATTGTTAACATTTAGACAAAATAAAGAAGCAAAATAGAATGTATATTCTGAAGAATATAGTTGATTACATTTGCATTGGGTATGGACTAAAAAACCCATTTTCATGCATTTGTATATGTATCTGGGAGAGGAGAGGAGAGGAGAGGAGAGGAGAGGAGAGGAGAGGAGAGGAGAGGAGAGGAGAGGAGGGGCGAGGGGAGGAGAGGAGAGGAGAGGAGGGCACAGAAGAGGGGGGGTTTTGCTTAGAGGAGAGGAGAGGAGAGGAGAGGAGAGGTTTTCCTGTTCTTGTCATCAGTGTTGACCAATAGTTTGTGGCGTACAATAGATCAAGCCACATAGTCAAGTCCTGAATCAGCATAATCTAAACTTCATTGCAAAAGTACATGCAGGGCCTTGCTCATGACCAAAAATAGATATTATAAGGAAATGAACAAACAAACAACGATCTGATTTTGTTTTCACCAAAGTTTCAAATGTGAGTGACAAATGGCAGGAGAGGTCACTTAGGGATAGCCGGACTGAACTTAAGGATCAGATCCGTTCCTGGACCTTTGCCAATTTCAAAGCTCTCTTGTTCTTCAGAAAAGCTGCATCAGTGGATGGCAGAGGTTCCTTTCTGGGAAAATTGGATTAGAAGTTACTCTCTACGCTATTATGGAGGGACGTTGCTCGGCTGACCCTGTATTTTTCACCATTAGAAAAAGTATTAGGGTACAAAGTATTGGGCAGATCAGCTTAGCTGTCAGTACTGCTTCTAGTGCTATCTTATGTGTTGGCTTTTATAGAACCAGTTTTCTAGCTTGATACATTCCCTAAAACGTAATCATGACAGATTATCTACCTATTCATAAGGGAAAGAAAAGGAGAAGACTCCATGCCATTTATGATTTATGTATGAGCCATAGTGTGAAGCCTGATACTGTTTATTTCTAGACAGTTGTACAGTTTGGACTCAATAGGAAAAGGAAAGGAAACGACTAGTGGTGAAAGTGACATGGAGAAGACAGGAGCATTCAGGGACAGATCAGACAAAACTATCTTGTCCTCCATACTCCTGCAACATTGTGGAACATGAACGACATCTGCAGTGCTCAAACAAAACATTACACAACAGGACTGCAGACTTTAGGACATGAGATGGGAGGCAATATGAATCAAATAAAGAAATGAAGGAAATAGGTGTCCTACTTCAGATAATGTTGGCCCAGCTTCGGTCCAGATATTGAATACTAAACATGTAAAAATTGTGCTTGGGCCGATCTTGGGCAGTTTGTTGTGTTTATGTTGGTGAGGAAGTTTGGAAGCACAAATCCAGTTCATCGTCTGTAAAGCACCAGATTTAGTGTACGTGTAGGTGACATTTGCATACAATGCTTCCGAGTATTCATAGAGTCTGAGCGAGCAATACATAAAGTTTAATGCACCTAGAAACCCTTTGAAAATAGGTTAATTTGATGGACCTCTTAGGGACAGTTGGTGAAAAATGCATTCTATGCAGCTTCTACCTTCCCTCACTAAATATTTCCTTCTCATTTTGGGCTATAAATCTGGGCAGCAAAAGTTAGCTAGCATTCTGTATCCAGGTTTTGCAGTGCAGATCTGGTACTCTTGTTCTCACCTCCATTACAGAAATACCCACTTTGGCAAAGAGATGGACTAATGATTTCCTTAGGTATAAAAGTGTCAACTTCTTTAACTGAAAGAAGTTATAACCATTTATAATCAAATGGTTATAACCTAACTGATTTTAAGATCAAATCTGCATCTAGGGTCATGCCTTTACAGTGGAATAGTGTCTGATAAGAACCGCTTTCCCTACTAGATGCATTGGACTATAATTTCTAACATTCTTATGGGGATATCCTGATCTGCACATTTATTTAATGGATTTGATCAACATTTTATGTAGCAAAAGAATCCAGTTCCTGATATATTCATCTTTTCCTGACATCATACCTCTTTCACAATAGAAACAATAGGCTTTGAATGTATTTCTACTTACTTAAAAGAAAATCACTTATTTAATGACACATTATTCACAGATTTATATAAACAACTGGGAAATCTTGGTGCCTTCATGTGCATTTGTTGATGTAGGAATTGTATCACTTTCGTTTTGGCATGGTGTGTAAACTTACCCATTAACCAGGGGTGAAATTCAGCAGGTTCTGACAGGTTCTGGAGAACCGGTAGAGGAAATTTTGAGTAGTTCAGAGAACCGGCAAATACCAGCTCTGGCTGGCCCCAGAGTGGGGTGGGAATGGAGATTTTGCAATATCCTTCCCACAGGAGTGGGGAGGGAATGGAGATTTTTCAGTATCCTTCCCCTGCCACGCCCACCAAGCCATACCCACAGAACCGGTAGGGAAAAAATTTGAATTTCACCCCTGCCATTAACCCATGATTTATGGTGAATATAAGTATTTTTGCTTTGTTTGGTACATTATGTTTAGCATAGTGGATTAGGATAATAAGTTCACTCCATTGTTAGGGTTCACTTGAAAAATGACATAAGGGCCATACAGAAGGAGGGAAGGCCAGTAAGTTTAATGTTATGGATGCTTATATCAGCTCTAGCTAGCATGTCTGATGGCTGTAGATGATACAAATCATAATCCACAATGACTTGTAGGCTCAGCTCTAATGGAGAGAAGTTGAAAAACTGAAATTGACACGCACACACCCCTTTAAGCAGGCAAACAACATATCTTGTTTCCCACCCATAGAGGTCTGCCCATTTCTTGCAAATAATATATTTAAATCTACTTTACATTTGCTTAGAGCAGGAAATGGATGACTTATTGAACATTCACACTAATGGATAAATGAATCTCATATGTTAATGTTACAAGTCTTTTTACATATGGAAATGTAAGAATGGATAGAACCTTATTTTTCTGAGACGAATGCACTTCTTCGCTGAAGCAGCATAATAAGGGATAAAAACATGTAGTAGTCCTCAATTTACAACCATTCATTTAGCAACTGATTCACATAAGTCAGATTCACTCAACGATGGTGTGATTCACATAACAACTGCAGTTATTTACTTAACTACCATGACAAAAAAGATTGTGTGTCTTGTTTAGCAATGGAAATTGTGGTCCCAACTGTGGTCATAACTCAAGGTCTACATATATTTAATATATACGGCACCCCATTTCGACAAGTGATAAGCACAGGTGAAATCCAGCCGGTTCTCACTGGTTCGCCCGAACCATTAGTAAATTGCTTAGGCAGTTCGGAAAACCGGTTAAAAATAAAGTGCAAGAGAGGTTTCTCTCTCTCTCTCTCTCTCTCTCTCTCTCTCTCTCTCTCTCTCTCTCTCTCTCTCTCT
>QLTV01003652.1:1334757-1348925 GCA_003457575.1 Thermophis baileyi
AAGTTTTTAAGAAGAGATTGGATAACCATTTGTCTGAAGTGGTGTAGGGTTTCCTGCCTAAGCATTAGAAGACTAGAAGACCTCCAAGGTCCTTTCCAACTCTGTTATTCTATTCTATTTTAAATATTGGAACAGTGCTATTTTATTGTGCTATTTTATTGTGAGTTGGACTAAGGAGAAATTTCCTAAGGGTGAGACCAATCAAGTTGGCCACGCCCACCCAGTCACATGACCAAGCCATGCCCACCAAGCCACGCCCACAGAACCGGTAGGGAAAAATTTTGGATTTCACCACTGGTGATAAGTATGGCATTTCGGTAAATGTTAAATGAGGAGTTGTACCTATTATCTCTGGAGGAATCTTATGGTGAGCATACTACCTTACGTTATAGGTAAAATTTCTCAATGAAGTTGTTTCAGGCTCTGGCCTGACTGCCCACTCTGCTTGGCTGTTGGAGTCATCTCCTTAAAAAGGAAGGTCCATAAGAGGTCTTCCTCCTTTAGTTCAGCCTTATGTAACCTATGCAGATTAGCTAAAGTAACTTTGGAAGTGTACTTGCTTAACCTTTGTAAATCTTAACCCTACTGGCTTGTCATCTCAAATTTTTATTTTATTTATTTTATTTATTTATTTTGTCAAGTACGTGTTTGATACAAGAATAAGAGAATAAAAATACAATGACAGGGACGATAGGCATGTTAGTGCACTTATGCACGCCCCTCTACTGACCACCCATAAGTCCTGGGTTCTGTTGATTAGAGATTATTATCTAGCAGGACTCAGGAAGTGATTTCTTTCTACAGCTGCACGTGCCCTCTGATGTACCATAAAACTCTGCTCATTATTCAGAAATCCTTGAAGATCTGACTATTTTTCCTGGTCATTGGACTCTGGAAAATAATTGAATCCACATTGTTGATATACAGTGTTTGTGGCAGTCATTGTTTTAGTTGGTCATGATATGACTTTTTAAATTGTATTTTTATTCTATTTTACCAACAGTTCAGCCCAAACAGGAATGTTTGGTTTGGTCCAAAGAGTCATTTTGGATAGTCGGGTGGGCAACATATTAATTAATTAAATTGGACAGTTTTATTAACTCTGGATTACTGACATCAAACTTTAGGAGCCAGGGCTTTTTCTAATGCAGTAGCTGCAATCAATTCTTTAGGAAAGAGTTTACTACACCCTGCTTCTAACAAGCAGGAAAAAACAAGAAGGATTGGTCAAGTGACAATCAGCTGTCTGGAAGAATTATGGTTGAGTTTATTTTTACTTTATTTATTAAACAAATATATATGGCTGCCCAATTTACACAAAGGTGACTCTGGGTGGCTTACAACATTAAAAATCCACAGCGGCTTCATGTAGTAGGAAAATTAAGTCTAAACTGACTAGAATATCTAGCAAGATCCAATCTGGGTCAGTCATCGGGACCAGAGATTTACTCTTCCTTACTGGAAGAGTAAACCTGTGGTCCTGTTAACCGACCCAGATTGGATCTTGCAACATTATCCTGGGACACATATATTTGCCTTCATTCATGAGAATATCTAGCATTTATACATGCTTTGTGCCATACATTTCAGCCCATTCATTTACATTAAAACCTACACTTTCACTTCCTTGCATGTATCCATCAACTCCGCTTAACAAGATCAAACCATGTGTATTCATATTTATTTCATCCTTCCCTTTTCTCTTAGTTTTAGATTCACAACATCTATCTGCTTTTTCATTCCCTTTCATTCATTATTTCATGTGGTTTTCCATTTATTCCTCTTCCATTCCAACTCATCATCTTCCATATGTCATGATTCACAGCAGATGAACCCACTGACCTCTGCTGACCATCATGCTTTGAAATATAAACCCACCTCTAATTCCTTCTCCCCAGTAAGGATAATATGACTATTCTCACTCAGTTTAATGGAAAATCTATTGAGCTTCTGGCACTTGTTATCCTTTGTAAGATTTTTTAAAATAATGTTTTATATTGTGACTTGCCTAGAGTCAGCTGGAATGAAGCAGCACCTAAACTGAAACAAGTAAATAAAGTAAAATTTATCTTAGTTACAATGTGTGCTGGGGGTGTTTTATCTTGAAGGCAGTATCTACACAATTTGCTAAGTCAAAAAAAATCCAGTTAATGGGAATGCCCTTTTATTGTGCCTTATGCCTTCTCCAAATGCCCTAGGAAACAGAAAAACAAGAACCTCTTTGGCAAGGGAAGATGATTTGAAGAAAACTGGAAGGGAGAAATCAGCTCAGCATTGTTATTCATCAGACTACTAACTATCCCAGAAAGAAATGTTTTACATTGTAAAAAGAAGCATGTTCATTGCTGGTACATGAAAGGTGTTCCCCTGAACCTGTTTTCTTGGTGAATATAGGACAGTGTTTTTCAAACTTGGCAACTTTAAAATGTGGGGAGTTCAACTCAAAGTCACCAAGTTTGGAAAACACTGACATAGGAGCAACTTTTAATCTTCATGGATGTTTGTTCTTAGAAGGAATTCAGATGCATTCCCATATCTGCTTTGCGCCTACTCCCTCTTCACAAAGGAGGCATCCCTATAGCAACAGTTCAAACACAGATGCACATTTTAGCTGAGTACTTCAGTATCTAAAGATCCAAACGCAGGTGTACAATTTTCAGTGTCTTAAGAGCAATGCCAAGACCAGATTTTACATTATCAAGCAGCTGCCGAGAAACACAGATGTGCAGTATATTCCACTGCTGACCCTTCCTTGCTGGTTTTGCTCCTTGTTCATTAGCTCTCTAAAGTGTTCCATGCTGAGTTGGGATAAGAATTCAGGTTGAATCAATTACATAACTATGTACTTGCTTATATAAATACAGTATTATATATTTGCCTTTAAGCTGGATTGCACTGATGTCATCCTGAAGAAATAGAATTCTTGAGACATTGCCAATTGGCGCCTATTCGTGACTCACTGATTACAGAACTTATGCCTTGAGGGGGGGGGAGCAGATTCAAGGGTGTCTATCCCAGTGCATTCTTATCTCTTTCTCCTTCCCAGTAAAGTCCAGGGACAGCTGGGTAAAAAACCTATTAGAGCCTTGGCATTCATAACAAAGCTGATATATCGCATGGTAATGTTTTCACAGTGAAGGATGGTCATAGGTGTAGTAATCTCCAGTCCTTGAAAAGGAGCATGGGCGTCTATTTTTGTTCTGCTTGGTTAATAGCTTTAATGACTGTATGCTAATTAGAGCCCATTTCCATTTGCGGGAATTGTATGAAAAACACCTTAACTACAGACAGACCTTCTTTTTCTCTTCAGCCTGTCACGTACCAAAGAACGAGACTCTATGCAAAAGCTGGAAGGAACACTTCTTGTTTGCGACATAATGGTTATGTTGTTTTAACTGTAAAGCAAAATGAGCTATGCAAAGTATTAAAATGGCAACAGCTAGGAAGATGCAATATATTTTGACACTGAAAGAGTCTGAATTTCTGAAAGCAGAATAAAAGGCACGGAAAGGCTGTTTGACTTGCTATGTGGGTATCCCAAATAAAAATATTCAAAGTGGCATATCAACTAGGTGCATCAAAACTGTGTAAAATTGGTGCGACCCAGCTTGGCACTCGAAATGAAGCATCAGAAGCAATAATGCTGTGTCTTGAAAAGCCTGATGTTGGGGCCAGTCTGCCTCCTTTTCACTTCTGTATGTGAACAAAGGACATCTGAAGAATCAGAGAAACAGCTGAAGTGAGATGGCTTCTCAGTTAACTCAAAGCATCCCATTGCTTCGCTTTGTAGATCTGCTATGAGTGGTCCAAATTTGCCCACCCCACTGAAGATTTCATAGTCCTAATCTTCTCTACAGTTTCTGTCTTCCCCAATTTTATCTTGTTCAGCAAGGCTAAGAGTGAATGATCAGCCTAAAGTCATTCAATACATTACATGGCTGAGGAAACTGGGGAGAGTGCAGCTTTGCTGGTTCTCTTGGAGGTCTCGGCAACTTTTGATACCATTGCCTATGATATCTTCCTGGGCCATCTGAAAAGATTGGGAGTTTGGCTTTTGATTGCACTTCCTCTGGTCAGTTCTGTTCAATATATCTAGGAAGTGATGTGCGAGAAAGCATTGCTACAGTTTGATGCTTAGGCTACTGATCTATATTGTTCTACAGAGTTCTACCTTGTCCAGTGTGGACAAGATATACATCTACATAAAATCTCTGGGAGAAGTCAATATGCTGGTGACACCCAACTGTATAGATCCTTATCATATGATTCCAAAGAAGGAATCAGTATCTTTAATGCTGTCTAAATTTGATAATGATCCAGATGACAGAGAACTATCTAAAATTACATTTAGACAACCAACATCCATGATTGAGATTTAAAAAGGAATTATAAATGTACAGTATGCGCCAAACATTCTGTGTTTAAATTAGCACAAACGTGTTTTAATTTTTTGTAATCTTTCTTCCCTACATATGACTTTCCCTCTCTTTTTATTCATTTTATTGATGGCAAATTATTTTGTATAATCTTTCAATGATATTTCCAGAGTGGCTTACAAAAGAATAACAAGAAAGAACAGAGGTAGATCTATGGTAGTTACCATTTGAAGTTATGACAGTGCTGAAAATAACTTTGTAACCAAGGCATATATTTAAAACCTTCTTGGTGTCCCTCAGTCACACGATTACGTTTTGTCTTCCATTCTGGATGGAGAGAAGTCAAATAATAGGCAGTGACTGAGAAGGGAAGAGAGGCAACAAGGAAGCAGAACTGTGACTGGAAATAGGGACAGCAAATTTCATGGTATTATTGTTTTCTGATCTTTTAATAAGAGATGGATAATGTGATAGATCAATAATCAGACGACATCATCTAACATAGCAATTCTTTCACCTATATAAAGGATGTTTGGGCAGTTTTCCTGCAAAGATCTGTATATCTGAAGCTGTCTACTAAAACCAGACAGTGTGGGAATTTCTACCTAGATACTCAGTGTGCAAAACCCAAGTGTGATTTAGATACTACAGATCAGATCTACCGAGGAACTTATACACTGAGTATTTCAACTAATCTTAGCACACAGCATGGATGGTATTGGCAGGAATCAATTTGTCTTATTTAGTTGTCTTCCTTAATAAACTTTGCATCACACTACAATTTCTGGACCATTTTCAAGGGTAGGACCATCTAGAAGGTATCTTTTTTTGAGGACACTTTCTGCTTTGACAGTACAATTCTTTTTCCTCTCACTCTCTCTAACCACAGCTTCCTGCTGGCAATGACAATTTTCTAGGTTTTACTGGTATTTTAAGACAGGGTGCCCAGAAAAGCTTCCTGTATAAAAACGTATTTGAAACACTAGCTCTAGTTAGTTTTTCAGTGACAACTATCCCTATTTTATATACATACCTTTTGCTCTACAAGTCAGCTGCCACTGGTTGACTTACATTATACTTCTATGGCCAGCTACCTGTGTAGTTTCACTGCACTTAGTTTCTTTAACAGATGTACCATTATAAACATGTGATTATTTTTTTAAATAAAAAATAAACACAAATGAAAATACAGACCAGAATCTAGGACAAATCATGTTTGCCAGGGGTGTCAAACAATGTTCCATCTGACATTGAAAATCGCTGTGCGGCAGTTGGAAACTGCCGCACGGCGATTTCCTGTCAGGTGCGCGGCTGCGCAGCAATGTTCCCTCTGACATTGAAAATTGCTGCACAGCAGTTGGAAACTGCTGCGTGGCGATTTCCTATCACGTGCACGGCCGTGCAGCCGCGCAGCTTAGAGGGAACATTGGTGTCAAACTCAAACCATGGGGTGCTTAGATCTGGCCCGTGGGGCTGCACTGTAAAAAGTGAAGGACCAGCCCGGGGTTCCTCTGCCAGTGAAAATGGAGCTCGGGGGCCCTCCAGAGCTCCATTTTCGCTGGCAAAGGGTTGCAGGAGGCTGTCGCAGTCGGAAATAGAGCTCGGGAGCCCATTTTCACTGTCAGAGTGCTCGGGCCACCACAGGCGCCCCGACACGAGTGACGTTGAGCTGGCCACGCCCACCCTTGCCACGCCCACCCCCTGCCTCCCGAGGTCAAACACAACCCTGATGCGGCCCTCAATGAAATCGAGTTTGACACCTCTGATGTATGCATATAGGGGGAATAAAATTGAACTGAATTGTAATTGGATAAGTATCTTTGCTTGGACAGAGAGAACTGGTCTGAAGCTGTACTTTACATGGACATGTTTCTATTTTCCCTTCACTAAAATAATAAAATAAAAGCAATACATTAATCCATATTTGAGTTAAAATAACTACACAGTTGCTTAACATTTCACTTCTTGGTTCACCTTCCCAAAGGGCTTTGTTACTCAAGCTGGTAGATAGAAAGTAGAACTAAAAGGAAGTTTCTCATTTATCTTTTTTTACCAGAAATGATTTTTATTATTTTGTAGCTTGTGCTACTATAAAGGCAATGATATGCAACTTCCTGAACAATTCAGTCCTGGGACATAGTCCTCAGCATGCAAAATAAATAAATGAAGAACAGTAGCTGCTGCTTCTCCTTTCAGAGAAATCACATGGGCCCAAAGTTTATTCCCAGGCTCATCAAATTGCAAAGACTTTAGTTCCTTATTCTGTTCCCTTTCTTGCCATTCTTACCAAATAACTGGCAAATACAGTAACAGAGTCTTCCTTATCTCTGTGCCCTTAAAATTAACTGGAGCAAAGGGAAATTTCTGCTTCAGAGAAATGGGGAATTTTCTGCTAAGGCCAAAGATAATTCTTGCATAATGCGTAGATTTTGACCATGCAAATCCACACACAAGAATGTAAAAAGTCAATGGTGTATGCTCTGTTTTCTCAAGTAGAAAGTACCTAAGAGAATTTACTTCCTTTATTCACAAATAAACTAAGAGAATAAAAGTGAAGGAAAACAGCAAATAGCCCTGTGAGTTATATTAATCCATCAGTTCCATCAGTTCTTCTTTGGACTATATACAGGTAGTCCTCCACTTACAACAGTTCATTTAGTGACCGTTCAAAGTTACAACGGCACTGAAAAAAAGTGACTTATGACTGCTTTTCACAGTTAGCATCTTTGCAGCTTCCCCGTGGTCTTGTGATCACAATTCAAATGCTTGGCAACTGGTTCATATTTATGACAGTTGCTATGTCCCAGGGTTATGTGATCACTTTTTGCAACCTTCTGAGAAGCATAGTCAATGAGGAAACCAGATTCACTTAACAACCATGTTGCTAACTTGACAACTGCAGTGATTCACTTAACAACTGTGGCGAGAAAAGTCGTAAAATGGGGCAAAACTCACTTAACAAATTCTCACTTAACAACAGAAATTTTGGGCTCAACTACTTCCGCTGACTGCTAGCTGCAGTTCGGCGGTTCAAATCTCACCGGCTCAAGGTTGACTCAGCCTTCCATCCTTCCAAGGTGGGTAAAATGAGGACCCAGATTGTTGGGGGGCAATAGGCTGGCTCTGTAAACCACTTAGAGAGGGCTGTAAAGCACTATGAAGCAGTATATAAGTCTAAGTGCTATTGCTAACTGTGGTCTTAAGTTACCTGTACTATAAGTCCAACATAGTTAAGAAAGTTTATTTCTAACTCCAGCGTGATGTGCAACCCCAGAAAACAGGCCAGGTTAGAGGAGAGGAACCCCTTTAACACCAAAGTTAAAGCTCATTTATTATGAGTATTACGAGTAATCTCCACTTCAGTCTTTAAGGCAGTGGTGAAATCCAATTTTTTTTACTACCGGTTCTATGGGCGTGGCTTGGTGGCCGTGGCAGGGGAAGGATACTGCAAAATCCCCACTCTTGGGGAAAGGATATTGCAAAATCTCCATTCCCACCCCACTCTGTGGCCAGTCAGAGGTGGTATTTGCTGGTTCTCCGAACTACTCAAAATTTCTGCTACCGGTTCTCCGAACTACTCAAAATTTCCGCTACCGGTTCTCCAGAACCTGTCACAACCTGCTGGATTTCACCCCTGCTTTAAGGCCATCAACTGTATAACAACTCAAACTAGAATTATTAAACGTTCTACATTTTCACAAGGAAGCTGTTAACATCTCTTTAATAATGCAGCAAAAGCTACATTGATTAATGTGCACTGCAGGGCGCACTTATTTTGATGTGAGAAAGTTGTTTACCGCTTTCAGCCTTGAAATTCATTCTTATTTCACTTCCGAGCAAGCTTTGAGCAAAGCAGTTCAGACATTCCTTGGCACAGTCTTCTATTTCAATGAAAGGGCAAGGAGGCAGTTAAGCCCAGGTATTAAGCATTCATATTCCAAGATTAGGTCATATTTTCTAGTCTTATAAAAAGAAAAGACATAAAGATACTATTATCTTTACTTTATTATCAGGGCCAGTTGCAGAAAAGTGCTGAGTATTTTCCATTTTTGGACCACCCTTGATGTAACTTCATTTACGCTGCTTCAGGTTGTGAAAACAACATCTTCATTTAGGCTAAACCCAGCTGCTTAAACCAGAGTCTTCCAACCATGTTATTTTAAGGGATAAAAGCAATTTATCTCTTAAATTGCTTTTATCCCCTTGGTGCTGAAATAAGCCCAGGCTATAGTACCAATCTGTCCAGATCAGAAATGTTCATCTCTAAAACACCATAGTTTCTTTTTACCCTAACATTCTGGGTGTGGGCCAGGGGTGGGTTCTGACTTACCTCGCTGCCGGTTTGCTTCCTCACGTGCTGCGTGGGCACGCGCGCCTTGCAATATACCATAGTTTCTTTTTACCCTAACATTCTGGCCATGGGCCTATTCCCCGAATGTGCAGGTAATCCTCAACTTATAGCCATAATGGAGTCTGTCCATTGATAAGTCGTAATGGTTGTAAAACAAATCATCATGTGACCGACCTGATTTTTATGACATTCTTTTTGCAATGGTCATTAAGCGAGTCACTATGGTTATTAAGTGAATCCATGGTTGTTAAGCAATGCCACAGCTGTTAAACAAACCCATTGTTTGCTATGGGCATTTTTTTCCAAAAACCAGAAGTAAATGCCAATCACCGGGTATCAAAAACTGACCTGAAGATACTAATAATCAGGACTTCCACAATAGGCTATAGAGATGTCAAGATAGACATTTCATTTTTATGTCAGTTGATAAATCTTCTGTGGAAACATGGAGAAATGTCCCTCCCAGATTTCATTTTTAGCAGGGGTCCCCAAACTTGGCAACTTTAAGACTTGTGGACTTCAACTCCCAGAAGTCTCCAGCCAGCATAGCTGGCTAGAGAATTCTGGGAGTTGAAGTCCACAAGTCTTAAAGTTGCCAAGTTTGAAGACCTCTGATTTTTAGCCTAGTGGAGCAATAAGACAAAACTTTTGTAGTGTCAGTGCCTAAACTCTTCTTGACAATGAAACACTGTACAGTTCTGAGGTTGATAATTAAATATCTCATTGGTCCCAGAGACTATCAGTCCTCCCAAAGGTTTTGCAGCCACCCAATCTTCAGATTCTCCCAAGCCTTCTAGCATTGCCAAGCCAGCAATTGCCGATATCAATTCAGGCCACTCCTTCCCCCTTTTCTCTGATAACTCCACTGCATACATATGACTAGGAACTGCCTAGCCAGCTCTATACCAAGCAGTCGTTCTCAGCTAGTTGGAAGGTATGTATCAACTTTGTGTGCCTCATTTATTTGATTTATATGCACAGTTTGTGTGCCTGATTGATTGATTGATTGATTTCATTTACTTGCACCAAGTATTATTTGATTTACTGTATACAGTTGCCCATCTTATACAAATGACTCTGGGTTGCTTACAAGATTAAAACAAGCAAGGTATCTTCTCTGGTGGTTTGTTCTCTTTAGTTGTAAGTACAGGTAGTCCTTGAGTTACAACAGTTCGTTTAGTGACCGTTCAAAGTTACAACGGCACTGAAAAAAAGTGATTTATGACTATTTTTCACACTTATCACCATTGCATGGTCACGTGATTTACATTCGGATGATTGACAACTGGTTCATATTTATGACGGTTGCAAAGTCCAGGGGTCATGTGATCAACTTTTGCGACCTTCTGACAAATAAAGTCAATGAGGAAACCAGATTCACTTAACGACCGTGTTACTAATTTAACAGCTGCAGTGATTCACTTAACAAATGTGGCAAGAGAAATCATTAAAAGGGGCAAAACAAATTTCTCATTTAGCAACATAAATTCTGGCTTAATTGTAGTCGTAAGTCGAGGACTACCTGTAGTAAGCCCAAGATTTCCTGGAATGGATTATTTTCCAAGGAGATAACCTTCCTCCTCCTTGGTCCCATTACATCCCCATTCCATACCTGCAGCAGATAGGTCTTTTTTCTGTAAAGTAACAATGGAGAAAATAGCTCAGGAATAAACATGCACAATTAAAAAAAAAATCTCAGCCACTGTTGTTTCTCATCTATACAAAATGGATACCCACACAACTTTATCAAAAAAATCCCTGACCGCTCAACCGAATACAGCACAACCAACACACAAACCCTAAAAAGAATTACACTACCATGCATCAAGAATATCTCAGAAACCACAAATAGACTACTACAACCACATGGAATCAGCGTAGCCCACAAGCCAACTAAAGCCCTTCAAAACATCCTAAGCAGACCAAAAGACCCAGCAACCTCAGAAGGAGTCATGTACCATAGAGGTGGTATTCTGCCGGTTCGGACCGGTTCGGGCGATCCGGTAGTAGCGACCTCCGCCTACCCGCCCCGGCACTATGCTGTCCTATTTAGGCACGTTTTCACGCTGCGTGCAAGCCGTGTGCGCAAGCAAAGTGCATATGCAGAAGGCTGTGTGCATGTGCGCGGGGTCAAATTTGCAAACCGATAGGGAAAGTAAGTGAACACCACCCCTGACGTACCATATACAATGTAAGAACTGCAACAACCATTATGTAGGACAAACAGGCAGAACACTGGCAGAACGCATCCATGAACACCAACTGGCAGTCAGAAGACACGATGAACATTCTTTAATTTCACAACATGTAGACAGATTTAACCATAGTTTCAATTGGGAAAACGTGACCTTCCTAGACCACGCCAAGTCCAAAAATGCCAGGGAATTTCCAGAAGCCTGGCACTCTGGCAAATCAGCCATCAATAGACACATAGGCATTAACAACATCTATAGACTATGCAAAAGAGATAATCAACCAGCCCAAAAGAGGGGGGGGGAAACTCCAGCCCCTCTCCACCAGTAATCAGCACCCAGATCAGCATAGATTAACTCCAAGGTTAACTTCAGACCAACAATCAAGTGAGTAATACCCCAATCAAGAAACTGCCAAAGAGCCATCAGTAAATAGCCCAACCAAAGGATCTCTAAAACCACCCACACCCACACAGATAGGCAAGTCACCAGAATATAAACTGACAGCAAACAACACTCCTTACTAGCACTGATGATGTTACCTAGTTAGGGTAATGAAATGTCTGCAAGAAAACAAGCAAGCTCAGAGAGCACCTCATTTCAACCGTGAGCTACAAATATTCTTTTATTGGTTTCTCTAAGGCAGGGCTGTCAAACTCCTGGCCCACGGGCCGGATGCATCACATGCTGGCCACGCCCACACCCATTTTAGTGAAGGGGGGGAAAGTCCCGATACATCACATGACGCCGCTGTGACGACGTGAGTTTGACACCCCTGCTCTAAGGTTACTCCAGATGGGTTTTGTAATAACTCCAGGAAACCAAATATATTATATAGAAGAGCTATGGGGTATTATATACTAGAGAAAGCCATGAGGCTGATGGTGCACCACTGGCTTTGTCCTGATCACTGAGTACACTACTAGCTGTATGGCTGTATCAGTAGTGGATTCTAAATCCCGTTGCTACCGGTTCGTGCATGTACTCGCACGCTGGCGCGCATGCGCAGAAGCGTCCCGGGCAGGTGGGCGGAGCCTCCCGCCACCGCCGCTACTGGTTCGCAGAACCGGGCCGAACCGGGAGCAACCCACCGCTGGGCTGTATGGCTTAGCAATGGATATTCTGATCCCAATTATGGTCATAAACTGAGGACTACCTGTATTGGGTGTGAACTTTTGAGATGAAGAATCCTATTTATTTGCTGGGTTGGTTGATTTGCTATTAGGACTTACATATGAAATTCTGAGTGGCCCACATACCCTTGTAGGGCAAGAAGGTTAACGACGTTAAATCATAGGAACAAAAAAAGCAATTGCAAAAAAGAAAATTGTTGCAATAGACTATGCCAAGAGGAATAGCAAAACACAAAATCAATTCTCAAATGGGAGATCTAGCAAATCTGCTTCCATGACCTCCTGAATAGCCACAACAGTTGGCCTTCCAAACAAAACCCCAACAGCCTAATCCTGGATGCAATGCTTTCCATGGGAGGACTTGTCTCCATTATCACTTTAGATTACACTTCCTCAAAAGGGGAGAAACCCAGATCTACTCTTCCAGATCTTATACCACAGCTCTTTGCTCAGCTTTCCATATGCCTGGAATGTCCTTACAATCAGAGCTTATATTTACATTTAGATAGTTCCTGAAGAGGAGTACTGAGGAAGACTTTTTAATTATACTGTAACTCATCTTCTGAAGCAGTTCAGCTGTAGAGGTTTTTAGTATACCACAAACTGCTTACTGAAATGTGGAGTAAATGTGCAAGTGCAAGATATTTCAAACCTAACTCAACTACATCAGAAAAAAAAAATGTGGCATGGTAGGGGAAGAGACAATAGTAAAGGAAGTGGAAAGTCTATGGAGAACCACCTGCACTTTTAAAGGTATATGGCATTTTATTTTTCAGTCAGCCATGGGGTTTAGGTCTTAGAGCAGAGATTAGGAATCTGTAACAGTGTAGAGTTGTTATGAGTTGGGCAGTATTATAAATTTTGTAAATATTCCAATAGTTCCAGCCAGATCCCCAAGACTCCTTTACATTGTGTTACAGAATTTTCGTGAATTCTACTTTAACAAACCATTTCCAGCATGGCGCCTTGTTGCAAATTATATTATTATAAGAGTGATCCAGGAAGCAAATACTGTATCCAAAAGTATATAAAAGGGTGCAACGTAAGGGCAGAAAACTGAGCTCTGTCTCCACTGTGCTTCTTTTTATATAGAAATTCTGTAAAATTTGAAGGGTGGTGATATATCACCTCTCCTTTACTTCTTATCACACACACACACACACACACACACCTTTTCCCCCTTTATGTTCAACAATGTCTGATTCTTGGAGAGTGCCTGCCCAGGTCCCTGCAGTTTTTTTGGTAAGTTTTTTCAGAAATGGTTTGCTAGGGTTCCTAGGGCTGACGTTATGCCTAAGCTGGGTCTAGATGCTCCTGATTTCTAGCCTGATGCCTTAGCCACTACACCAAACTGTCTCTCAATTCCTGGTGTAAAGAAACATGGATATTCTCAATCATAAGACAAAGGAAGAAAGACAAAAGACTTCAAAGTCATTCCAGGCATCAAGTAGCTCAAAATACAATCCCCTGCCTTACCTCCAATGACAAACAGCAATGAATGCAGAACTGCTTTCTCTTTGGGGGGCTTTTAATTGAAGCACAACTTCCCATTTGTTGTAAATTATACTTTCCATATACCATTAGGCAAAATGTTTCCAGGAGAAAAGGCTACAAAATATGCATGTGGACATTTTATGTCAGCCATCGTACTATATGTGTCTTTGAGCCACCAGGAAACTGCACCAGCCATGCCTTTATTGCTTATTGTGACATGTTTAGGTCATGTTAATATATTGGATTCCTACCATTAGCAATTCTACTGTTGAAAGGCCCCGTCCACAAAACAAAAGACAGCTGGGGCAGCACGAAAAAAGAATCCATTTGCTATTGTGTATAGTATTTATTTTAGATTAAGGGGACAACTGAGGAGGGCTTCCTTCTGCTTCCTCCTTGGAAGGCTGACATTTTGGAGCTTTTGGGGGTGGGGAGAGGGATATATATATATATATATATATATACAAACCCAGGGGGAGAAAAAAAGACTGAAGAAGAGCGAGGAAAAAGCAAACACTCATTTTGAAGCAAGCTGAAAGAGGGGGGCAGAGAGAGAGAGAGAGAGAGAGAGACACGTCCCGTCAGGAGGAATATAAAGGGGGCACCTGAGCTGGGTGTGCAT
>QLTV01003652.1:1349210-1374469 GCA_003457575.1 Thermophis baileyi
AACAGAGAAAAAAAACGTGTGTGTGTGTGTGTGTGTGTGTGTGTGTGTGTGTGTGTGTGTGAGAGAGAGAGAGACATATTTTTACTGATAAATAAATAAATAAAGGGAGACTAGTATAGATCTATTTCAAGCTATTTAGCTCTCATCAGCTAGCCTTACCCCTTATATATATATGTTTTTTTTCTTTTCCTGTTAAATCACCTGGTATACCCAAATATGGGAGGGAGCATACTGCTTCCTTTTGCCTTTCGGCCCCTCCAGGGGCCATCCAGGCAGTTGCTTACAATGACAGGCCGTTTCTATGTGTGACATATTTTTACTGATATAAATAAATATACCTTTATTTATTTATTTATTTATCAGTAAAAATATGTCACTCACACACACACACACACACACACACACACACACACATATGTATGTATGTATGTATGTATGTCTTGGCTTCAGTCTAAACAGTGGTGCATATGTTTCAGAACTTAGCCATCAATAGCATGTTCCGCAAATATAACAGGAAGAGAGAGACATTATGGTAGGCAAGGCAAGGAAAGATCTAGTCAGCAAAACGACACTTGTCTGCAATCACCGTCTTGAAATCCTCTATCACCACAAGTGTGTAGCAAAAAGTTGAACGTTGTTACAGGAAGCTAAGCGCTGAGTTATCTCTAACCGGAGATCAGAAGCCTCAAACCAGGAAAGCCTTCAAATTAGCTGCAGCGTTTGTGAACGCTGCTGCAAAAGGACCTTCCTGACTCTGCTTTCTTTTTACTTTGCAGGATGGCAAGGCAAATGTGAAGTCCATCATGGCGAAGTTTAATAACAACGCAGCTGAGGATGTTCATTGCCATCAGGTCAGAACTGGGGGGCACCCTCCTTTGGCTAAAAAAGCAGCCTTTGAGAAGTTCGCCCAGCTTGAAAATGCTGGTCTATCTTCCAAACCCAACAGCTTGTACAAGCCTACATCGCTTAAATTGCCTCCGGGCACAAAACCTGGTGTTCATGATGCACCAGGCAAGGATTTTAAAACGCCACCTTTGCAAAGCAGCCCTGTGGCCAGCAAGGTGAAGATGCTAGCCGAGGCTGCTAGCCGAGAAGCTAATGAAAAAACTACCTATCCAAAGCCTTTGGTTCCCAAGATTTCTGAAGGACTAAGAGAAGAAACCAAGCCAGTGTTCCCAAAGATTCCTGAGAAGAAGCTACCTGGCTCTCCTCCTCAGAAGAGTGAACCAAAGCCTTTAGAGCAGAGATTGTTCAAACCTGAACCCCGAGGAAGTGAAGCAAAGCCTGTCTTTCCCACGGTCACTGGAGTTAAAGAAAAATTCAACAGTGCTGCGCAGGAAAACAATTCCAAGCCTCCTTTTCCAAAGCCACCTGTTAAGCAAAAACCAAGTCAAAGTTTCACCCAAGGTGAAGAAGTTTCCAACAAAAGTGCTTGTTTCAATCAGGTGTCACCAAGTTCCAGCGGCCTCAAATCGAAAGCTGGTTCCATCCGACCCCTCAAAGATCCACAGGACAAGAGCAGAAACGAAACTAATCCCATCAGCCCTTTCCCACCTTTGAAACCTGTCAGCAACCAGAACAACCTGCCTCAAATCCCCCCTAAACCTGTTGGGCAGCAGAATGAAGAGGCAAAACCAAAACCCATCAAGAATATTTTCCTACAAAACAAACAAGAGGATTCTGGATCTACTTCTGGTACCATTGCTGCTAAATTGGCCAATTCATCTCGAACAGTTAAGGCAGGACCTTGGGCCAATAATACTGGAAAAGAAGAGAAAGACAAAGACAAAAATTTGCCCAGACGAAAAACACTACCTTCAGCAATTACATTGGGACCAGCCCCACAAAAGCCTAACAGGCCTCCAACAGTTGACCTGGAAAAATTCAGGAAAAGTCATGGGGAAGGTGAGTAATGTGTCTGGATTTATGGTTGATTTTATGTTTGGCAAAAGCTTTTCTGTGCTTAAAGATTATCTGCGAGCTGGTCCTATGGTTATTCTATTTAAATGTGAATTGTACATCTTCAGGATTTGCAGCCTTAAATATTTGAAGGCATGTGGTTAGGGTGATTATTATTTGCTATTAGATGCTGCTGGGATTCTGTTTCAACTTGTACTGAAGTGTGGACAAAGTTCCAGAAGTATGACAAAGTTTTGAGAAGGTCCAAGAAGATTTACAGTACTTAATGTTCCTCAACAGCCATTGTCTTCTCTCAAGTCCCTCTTTCATTTATCTTTCCTCCCCATGAAAATCCCTCTGCTCATTTTCTTGCTTTTTGAGCTCTGTTTCATAACAAAGTGATCTAATGAAGGTACAGTAACTTGGAACAACAACAATGTGACCACGATTGCGCTAAGCATTTCCTTCTCTCTCCCATCCCACGCTTTGTGGATGTCACAACATTGTTGTACTGAAAACTGGTTTACTGCTTCTACAGTAATATTCCATATGTTTATTTTATTTTTATTTATTTATTTTGTCAAGCATGTATAAGATAAGATAACAGATATAATTATAAACATGATTATGAATACATGAAATGGATACAAATAAATGGGGACATTAGGACAGGGATGGTAGGCACAATAGTGCCCTTATGCACGCCCCTTACCTCTTAGGAATGGGGTGAGCTTGACAGTAGACAGTCTAAGGTTAAAGTTTTGGGGGTTTGGGGAAGAAACCACAGAGTCAGGTAATGTATTCCAGGCATTGACCACTCTGTTGCTGAAATCAAATTTTCTGAAATCGAGTTTGGAGCGGTTTACCTTAAGTTTGTATCTATTGTGTGCTCGTGTATTGTTGTGGTTGAAGCTGAAGTAGTCATTGACAGGTAGGACATTGTATTGAGATAATCTCTATTCTCAAGCACAGGTAGAAACTCCATCTGTACAAACGGGATAAATTTTATACCAAGAGAAGATGCAATATCATGCTCACTTCCACTTCTATTTTAGGGGTGTGGAAAAAAAAATATAGGCTATGGTCCATGGTGTTGTGAAGAGTCTGACACAACTTAGCAACTGAACAACGACAAAATAAGCATAGAAACAAGTTGCAAGAAGAGATGCGGTTATCCCATTAGGGTTTCTTAGCACCTCAGAGAAAGAGTTATATCTTTCTGGGTCTGCTTTTTCCTAATTTGGAGTTTTAGACTTAATAAATGCATGATCTCTGACGGCCACACATTTGATTGACAGGTGGAAATTATATGTTCATCCCACTTTCCTTTGCAAGCTTAAGGTAACACACATTGGAGAATCCCCTTATCTTTTATCTTCACATTCACACTGTGAGAGAGAGAGAGCCAGGCAGGGGTGGGTTCTAACTTACCTTGCCGCCGGTTCACTTCCTCCAGTGCCGCGTGGCTGCGCACGCATTGCGTGCTGTGTGGCCGTGCCACATGACCGTGCCGCGTGGCCGTGCCGCATGTGCACACTTCACGTGCGCACGCATGCACAGTGACTAAAAAAAGCCTTTCCCCCAAAAAAGCTAAAAACAAGATGATGGCTCATGCGCAGTGCCGGGGACTCTGCTTCTGCACATGCGCAGAAGAAAAAAAAATAGCAAAAAATTCCCCCCCCCAAAAAAATTCACCCCAAAAAATTTCCCCAAAAAAGATGGCGGCGTCCACGGACCAGCACCGACAGAACCAGCTCCGTGACGTCACCAGCGGTTTGCTACCGGTTCTATAGAACCGGTGCGAACCGGGAGGAATGCACCTCTGGAGCCAGGCCTAAGGTTATCCAATGATCAGTGGCTGGGTAAAGACTATTTTGTTTTTCCCAGTCCCGGTTCTACATCTTAAATGTTACATCACAATTGTTTTCTTGATACCAAAACAGTTTAGAGTTACTGACAGGACTGGGAGAAAAAGGATTTGGGGGAGTGGTGTCAGAAGAGTTTATACTTTTTGCTTGCATAGTCTCACCCGTGGTACCATCTTAAAAAAGCACATGACTATATGCACTATACAATGATATACACTATATCTCTGTAAAATATGTAATTATTGTGTAGATTTCACATCTTTAATGTAGCATGATCTTCAGTTAGTAAAAATTGTCTATCCCCTAAATATTTATTAAAACTTCATCTTTTCTTTCTTGGTTCTTTATTTCTTTTAGTTTATGCTATGGTTTTTATTACGGTTTTGCTAGAAATTTTCTAAAATTGGAAGTCCACCAAGAGTTAAACCAACTAGTATGAGAAATATGTGTTTATTACATTCCAGTCTTAGGGAATTATGAAAATAGCAAGAGCTGCTACTGTTACTACCTGCCTTTAGTAGGAGGAAAGGAGTCTCAACCTCGCCTCCACACAAAATTTGCTCAAACACCATTCCAAGATGACACTCTGCAAGAAAATAGTATGAGCAATAAAGCTTGTTCCTCGTTGCTATTTGTAAGCTTGTAATTATAAAAGTGTGACAGCGTATTTTGTGCTCACATTTAATTTAATCCTGGTGCTATGAAAACTCTTATGAAAGCTATACTTTTTATTCCATTTGGGTGGCATTTTACTTTTCTGTTGTCCTGTTCCTCCCTGTATTTTTAACATTTCTGCTTGCTAAAATTCTTTTCAATTGGATCACATTGATTGACCATACAGGTAGTCCTCGGCTTACAACCACAATTGAACCCACATTTTTTGTTGCTAAGTGAGACATTTGTTAAGTGAGTTTTGCCCCATTGTACAACTTTTCTTGCCACAGTTGTTAAGTGAATCACTGCAGTTGTTAGTAACACAGTTGTTAATTGAAACTAGCTTCTCTAATGACTTCGTCAGAAGGTTGCAAAAGGTGATCACATGACCCTGGGACACTGCAACCATCATAAATATGAATCAGTTGCCAAGCATCTGAGTATTGATCACATGACCATGGGGATACTGCAACAGTCGTAAGTGTGAAAATGGCCATAAGTCACTTTTTCCAGTGCCTTTCTAACTATGAAGGTCACTAAATGAACTGTTGTAAGTTGAAGACTACCTATACTGTTAGTAATTTATTTGATTTAGATCTCATTTTTCCAGCAAAGAAGATTGTCAAAGAAGTTTACTTTGAAGGAAAACCTATTATTTGAAAAAGGTAGTTTAAAAGCAGAGTTAAAATAATACAGTATACTAATCAGGGGTGAAATGCTCCCAGTTCGGGCATGCCTGCTGGTCGTCGTAGACCCAGTAGCGACGGCAGCGCTAGGCTTCGCCCACCCACCCAGATGCTGCCATTTGGGTTCTTTTACCCTCTGTGCATGCACAGAATGCTTTGCGCATGCGCAGAGAGTAAAAGAACCCAAATGGTGGCATCTGAGCGGGTGGGTGAAGCCTAGCGCTGCCATCGCTACTGGCTCTCTGACGACCAGCAGGCACGCCCGAACCGGGAGCATTTCATCCCTGATACTAATTACAAGTCAATGTATAGTAGTCTAATTCTTATATGATCAACATGTGAATAGCTGTAGCCATGCCCTAATCTGCTCAGGTTGTATATTAAATATATTTGTGCATGGGTGTTCTTCATCTCTGCATCATTTGGAAATTTTTAATTCACTCATACATGATGCATGGATAGATATGAAATTCATTGCCACATCATGTGATGATAGAGATTGCCTTAGAGGCCTTAAAAGATTAAGCAGATTCAAGGAAAATGCACCTATCCCATATACTTAAAGGTTGACAACTTTTTCAGGCTACATATACCATCAAATATTCCAAATGTTTGGGCCTCAACTGGAAAGGCCCAGATTCAAGTCCATTGTCAACCATGGAAATTTACTTTCTAACCTCTCAGCCCAACCTACCATAGGGAGTTGAGGGATGAAATAAGATCCCTTATAAGTCGCCTCCTGGAGAAAAAGTTGGAAATAAATCTAACAAATATTTTGTGACCTTATGAAATGCCAGCCATTCTGGATATTGTATTAGTTTTATTTGAAACTAGTAGCTGGATACCCATGCTTCGCTACGAAACTGAACTCCTTAGCATGGAGTAGAATGTCTAAACTCCCAGCCCGCAGGCTGGATGAGTCACGCGCTGGCCACGCACTGGCAGTTGGAACAGAGTTCTTTTCAGGTGGGGAGGGGGAGTAGAATGTCTAACTCCTTAGCATCAGAGCGTGTTAATAATAATATAAGAAATAACTAATGATCTGATGGTCATTTCGAAAAATCCTTTCTTAGCGAGCACCTAGAAGCCAAGAGGAACATACGTGTCAAGTTTCAAGTTTGTAGGCTTTACAGTTGTGGAGATTTCGTGATGATGCGTGAGTGGTATTTCGCTTTTATATATATAGATTAATGTTGGGAGCCTTCATTCTTGCAGATAATTGGATATCCTTCCAAGATATTTAAAACAACATTATTCAAACATATCCCCTTCCAGCTCCATTACTGTTGATCATTTTAGAAGAATTATGAATGGACTCCTTAACAGATAATTTGACCTTGCTTTTTCTTTCAAAATGTCTGAGAGAGATCCTAAGAATGGGATAAGTTAAAATATTTGCACACACAAAAACACTTATAGTGAGTATCAGAGGCACACTATGCATTGTTTCTCACTCAGTAGTTCAGATCAAAAGAAAAACCTCTGATGGTGTGATGTACTGTCAGCAAGTCATGAGACTCTGTATGTTATCATAGCCAAGATAAAAGAAACTTAGCTTCAGGCAATCATTTGCAAATGTGATAAAGTAGGAAGTGACTCTTGTTATGGAAGCTATTTGGAAATATTAAAAGAAACAAAAGAAAAGTATGATGTGGAAATAAGTACCTTGTAATATACCCAACTTGTCAAATGTTTGTTAAATATCCTTGATCATAAGGAGCTGAAAGTAGGAATGAGATTCTGAAAAGAAATTGTTCTCATAAAAGAAAGAGAGCAGTCATCAAGTAACAAAAGAGGAGGATTTGAAGCCCAAGGAAGACTGTGGGAAGGAGAAAGCTTGAAAAGTGAGGAGATGCCTGGCAGTTAAAATGGCTAACTTGGACTTAGATCGCTCCAGTGGCTGTTGAAGATGGATGTTGGTTTCATTTCAAAGAAAACATGGCTAGGTAAAGATAAAGGTAAAGGTTCCCCTTGCACATATGTGCTAGTCGTTCCCGACTCTAGGGGGCAGTGCTCATCTCCGTTACAAAGCCGAAGAGCCAGCACTGTCCGAAGATATCTCCGTGGTCATGTGGCCAGCATGACTAAACGCCAAAGGTGCATGGAACGCTGTTACCTTCCCACCAAAGGTGGTCCCTATTTTTCTACTTGCATTTTTTACATGCTTTCGAACTGCTAGGTTGGCAGAAGCTGGGACAAGTAACGGGAGCTCACTCCATTACGTGGCGCTAGGAATTCGAACTGCTGAACTGCCGACCTTTTTGATCGACAAGCTCAGCTTCTTAGCCACTGAGCCACCGCGTCCCTAAAACATGGCTAGTGATCCTAAAATGCATTTTTAGGCAGTGTTCATGAGTGGTTCAAAGCATCTGAGGGCACAGTCCAAGGAAGAGTGCTGAAGGGGAAAAAAGCTTGGCACAGTTTGTTATTTGTTCATTACAAGAAGGTCTCAGTGGGGTTGAAAATGACGGGAAAGAAGATCAAAGGTTTTACTTGTCACAAGCACCAAGCAGATCAAGGCCATCTATGAGTTACCGGACTGATCCAGAGAAGGATGAAATCTTGCCACTAATATCTGTAATCCTTTTCTTAATGTTAGAATTAGGAAGGGTAGAGGCAGAGGTAGAATTAGAATAATGCATAGAAGTTGACCTTAGATCACACTCTACATAGGTATACTTGCTCAGAGCTTACTAGAGGTGAAAGCTGGAGTTCAGAAAAAAATACTTTCACTTGCACTTTTGATACTCTGTCTTAAGTGAAGGGGAGGAGGAAATGGTTCCTGTCGGGAACTTGTATTTGACAAATTTGGTTTTATACTTGTAAGTGAAGTAACACCTTTAATGCTTTGATTTAAGAGAGTGTGTTTGCTGCCTTTTTATGTGTGGCAATTTGTGCTACCTTGTGTAACTGATGTCTCAATCAGGTTTGTCTGTAGTTTGTGTGCCTATTTCTGATTGGCTTACTTGGCTTAGTTTGGCTATATAATATTATCTTAGATTGTTCCTGTCAATTGTATTTGGTTTTTGCTTATCTACATATTAACTGCTGGGTAACCGTATATCAAAGTTATCTCAAACCGCAGCAAGTTACTTCAACTGCAAGATATTACAGTTGCCCACACAGAAACAAAATCCTTCCAAAGCATCTTAAGCCAACCCAAAGAACCAACAACTAAAGAAGACCAAAGAGGATTTATTTAAAATTTACAATGCAAGGACTATGGAAGCTACTAAATAGCACAAACAGGCAAACGATTAGCAGCATGTGCCCATGAATACCAGCAGGCTCTCAGGATTTATGGTGAAAATTCTTTAACGTAGCAATATAATAACACAAATATAACCACAAATTCAAGTGGGAAAGTGTAGTCATTTTAGATCAAGCCAAATTCAAAACTACTAAAGATTTCCTATAAGCCTGGCATTCTGATGGATCAGTCATTAGTAGACACATACTGCAGAGGTAGAGAATAGTTTGCAAACTGTTCCAACAAGCAAAGACTCAAGTTAAAAACAAACAGCATGAAGCACAGTCTCCCTTATCACACGCCCAGCAATCAATAGGGAGATAAGCATTAACCAACACAATAGGTGGAAATAATCTACACTGAAACAGCGCAGCTAGCCAAACCAAGTGGATTGATCAGAAACAGGCACAGAAACTACAAGAAGAAAAATAGGGCAAGCTTTCGCCCATAAAAAGCCGGCAAACTCCATTTCCCTAGATTCAAGCACTGACAATGTTACCCAGTCTGATTTTGAAACATTTGCAACCCGAGTTCAGCAAACACCAAGGTCCCAGGATTTCAACCCTGAGCTACACAGATTGCCACTACAGGTAGTCCTTGACTTACAACCACAATTGAGACCAACATTTATGTTGCTAAGTCAGACAGTGAATTTTGCCCCATGACTTTTCTTGCCACAGTTGTTAAGCGAATCACTGCAGTTGTGAGTAACAACTTGTTAGTAGCCTGGTGGTTAAGAGAATTTGGCTTCCCCGTTGACTTTGCTTGTCAGAAGGTCGCAAAAGGTGATCAGATGACCCTGAGACACTGCAACCATCATAAATTTGAGTCAGCTGCCAAGCGTCCAAATTTTGATCACATGACCATGGGGATGCTACAACAGTCATAAATATGAAAAATGGTCATAAGTCACTTTTTCTTTGCCATTGTAACTTTGAATAGTACCTAAATGAATGGTTGTATGTTGAGGTACCTGTATTGAAAATGGTACAGACCTGAATTAATCATGTGTTTAGGGCAGTGGTTCCCAACCTTTTTTTGACCATGCCCCACCTAAGCATCTCTAAAATCCTGATTGCCCCGTGACATATAATTCTTACTATTCAAAAAGTGAACTACTCACATGGAGGAAGCCTAACCTTGGTTTAAACAAGGTTCCAATTGCCCCCATTAAAAATCAAATTGCCCCCCTGTGGAGCATGGGCCCCACGTTGGGAACCACTGGTTTAGGGCAACAATGGAAGAGAGGCAACACAGATTTTTTATCCCTAGCTTCCTGTAATTCTTTCACTGCCACACTTAAGTAATTTTTTTAAAAATTCCTGATCTGTTAGTATATTCCACATTAACGTGTATTGTTTAAAATGTTTTATTTGGCCAGGTGAGTGACTAAAGTTTAAAAGTTTGGTTTGAAGGTGTCACATGTGTTTCCGCCCTAACTTACCAGAAGTTAGTATTTCTTGCAGATATTCCAATGTACCTTTGCTACTTTGTCATGTCGTTGTTTGTAGTCTGTCTATGCAATCTTGCAGCAGCTAACTAGGCGAGCCACTGTTTCTTTAGCTTTTTTTGCAGAGGCAGCATTTGCTCCCTATTACTGTCTTCTCAGTTTTGACTTTGTATGCATCTGTTCTCAAGGCATGGTCTTATGCAGCAGGAATCAGCCCCTCTGCCTCTTAATTCAACTTTCCTGCTCTTAGTCATTGCTAGGGCGTGTTGTTATCTGCTTTGCCTGCTACTTTTTTATGTACTGGCCATGTAATACTTTGCCTTGCCATGTCTCTTTTCTGTTCTTCATTTGGTCTTTTTTATAGGCCTTTTTGGTCTCTCCAGTACTCAATAAGCCATCATAGTGTACTAGCTTCACCACATCTTCTTCACTGTTTTTTAGATATACTTCCAATGCCCTTTTTTCTTTTCCAACTGTCTAGTGTACTTGTAACATTCCAGCCCACCTATTTTCCATGGTAAATAGAGTTTGTCAACATTGCTGTGTGGATAAATGGCATGATTCACTTCACGTGAAGTGTTAATACCACCTTATAATGCCTTAGTAAGACCACAGTTGGAATACTGCATTCAGTTTTGGTCGCCACAATGTAAAAAGGATGTTGAGACTCTAGAAAGAGTGCAGAGAAGAGCAACAAAGATGATTAGGGGACTGGAGGCTAAAACATATGAAGAACGGTTGCAGGAACTGGGTATGTCTAGTTTAATGAAAAGAAGGACTAGGGGAGACATGATAGCAGTGTTCCAATATCTCAGGGGTTGCCACAAAGAAGAGGGAGTCAAGCTATTCTCCAAAGCACCTGAGGGTAGGACAAGAAGCAATGGGTGGAAACTAATCAAGGAGAGAAGCAACTTAGAACTGAGGAGAAATTTCTGACAGTTAGAACAATTAATCAGTGGAACAGCTTGCCTCCAGATGTTGTGAATGCTCCAACACTGGAAGTTTTGAAGAAGATGTTGGATAACCATTTGTCTGAAGTGGTGTAGGGTTTCCTGCCTAAGCAGGGGGTTGGACTAGAAGACCTCCAAGGTCCCTTCCAACTCTGTTATTCTATTCTATTCATTGTCATTGTCATTTTTCTTATTTTCCTATCAAAGGCTTTTAGTTTTGCTTGAGTCCTGTCAATTATTCCAGATATAGAGTTCGATATTGTGTATCTAATGACCGGAATTGTCCAGATGCTAATTGCCTTGATGGTATTTCCTCCACTGAGTTTGAAAACTTTAAGATTTTCTTGACTCTCCTGATGTAGTCACATCTAATCTTCTTGACTATAGTGAGTTTATGTTGTCGGCTTGAAGGATGCCCGTCTTCATAGTGATCATCTTCATCCAGATTTTTGAAGTTATTTCCATAGGACATCTTGATTCCTTCAATTTTTACTATATTTCCCCTGTTTATGATGAAGGTGGCATATTTGTCCAGTCCAAAATTCATTGCAATATCTTGGTATTGGGAAGCATCCAAGCTGGCCGGAAGGAGGGCTCAAGCACAGAGTTAACCTGGAGTCACTGCACAACCAGAAAAGGGCTAGGACTAAACTCCTCCCCAAGTTCCTTGGAGTCTTATCTATTTCTTCCCAAGAGAAGGCTCCCCAGTCTGTGGAGATTCCTGTATTATAGGCAGAACATAATAAAGTAGTTAGCTTGGAATCTGCATGTGTGGGTTTGGTTGTTCACATCTGACACTTGGCTATATATCCAAACAGTGTTGAACAGAGATTCTATTTCAGATAGTGTTTTTCCATACCGCTTCAGATTGTCCATGTAAAGGAGTTAGGATAGCCTGGCAGATATTTTTGATCTTTGATAGCCATGGTCTGACTTGTTCACCATTGTTGACAGAGGAATTAGTGCAATTACAAACAGGAGTGTGAGAGTGAGTCTCCTTGAAAGATCCTCTCTTGATATTAATCTCTCCCAGTCTATCACCATTGACCCACAACTGTGTCTTCTGTTGTGCCATTGATCTTTGCCTGAAGCTGCTGATGTTTCTACTGACTCCTGTTATTTTTAGGCATGTGATGATCAAATAATGTGCCAGAGAATCAAAGGCTTTCTTGTAATCAACCCAAGTTACTTCAAGTTGGTCTTCCTTCTCTTGCAGTTTTCCAACATCATTTTGTCAATTTGTTCCTGTACTATTTGGGCAGTTGCCTTTCTGCTCGAGTGCAAAGTTTGTTTTCAACTAGATACTAGATACTGTTGAACTGTATCAGTTAGCAATTAGCAATTTGAAAGTGTTGGTAAGCCAGTAGTTGCCTGATGCTGCCACTTTTGCTGTATCCTTCATTATGAGGATTCAAGATTTTCATTCAAGATTTTGGCAGATGTTAACCAATCTTCAATTTCACCGCCTTGCAGTATGTTGTTAAACTGCTTGACAACGAGTGGCTATAGACCAGTCAGAAGTTTCAACTAAAAACCATGCAGTTTATTTTTTATTTTTATTTATTTATTTATTTGTCAAACATGTACAAGATAGCAGGTATAGGTATAAACATAAACATAATCAAAGTGAATACAGATAGATGAGGACAATAGGACAGTAGGACAGGGACGGTAGGCACGCTGGTGCGCTTATGCACGCCCCTTACAGACCTCTTAGGAATGGGGTGAGGTCGACAGTAGACAGTCTAAGGTTAAAGTTTTTTGGGTTTGGGGAAGAAACCACAGAGTCAGGTAGTGAATTCCAGGCATTGATCACTCTGTTGCTGAAGTCGTATTTTCTGTCGTATTTTCATGTTCACATGGTGCAGACCAATTCTTGATCTTCCTCATCTTTTTCTCTACGATTTCTATTTCTAGTGCTTCCTTAATCTTTCTTGTTTCTAGGTGCTATTTCTTGATTGGCTATTCTTTGGTCTTCTTATTCTTGTTATTTTTTTCATCCGTTTTAGTTTGTTTGCATTTGATCTCAGCATGTTGATCTTCTGTTCTTGCCTGATTTTCATTTTGGCGGTGCACTATTTGGCTTTTTTTCTTCTTTGATGATTTTGCATCCCAGATATTCAGTTATAACTAACAGTCGTGCTGTTGATTGGTTTCTTGCTGTGAGTTTATCATTTTTATTATTATGGCTTGATTTCCCAATACTCATTCAAACATTTGTGTATTTGTAAATTGCCTGCTTCTTTCTGTCCTTCTTCCAGGCTGAACAACCTAGATTTACATTTTTTTAAATTTATTTTCCAATTCCAGTAATTGGTTTCAATCCAGCCCCTTCAAATCTGTGATCACTCTAGTCTATAGATCCCCTAACTGGTCACACATTTGTATAATGAAATTTAAAAGCAATTCTATATTATCGTGAATGTAGCTTCTTGAAAATAAAGATTTGTTGAAAAAATATTATGATTGAAAAACCAGTCTTTCTGACGCTGGAAAAAGTAATTTCATATACGTAAGTACATATTTTGCAGTTTTTCACTATAATAACAGAATAACCGAGTTGGAAGGGATCTTAAAGGTCTTCTTGGCCAACCCCTGCTCAGGCAGGAAACTGTATACAATTTCAGACAAATGGTTGTCCAATCTCTTCTTAAAAATTTGGAGCATCCATAACTTCTGGAGGCAAGTCGTTCCACTGATTAATTGTTCTAACTGTCAGGAAATTTCTTCTTAGTTCTAGTTGCTTCTCTCCTTGATTAGTTTCCACCCATTGCTTTTTGTCCTGCTTTCAGGTGCTTTGGAGAATAAGTTGACCCCCTCTTCTTTGTGGCAGCTCCTTAGATATTGGAACACTGTTATCATGTCACCCCTAGTCCTTCTTTTCATTAAACTAAACATACCCAATTCCAGCAACTGTTCTTTATATGTTTTAGCTTCCAGTCCCGTAATCATCTTTGTTGCTCTTCTCTGCACTCTTTCAAGAGACTCAACATCTTTTTTACCTCTTTTAATTTTTGTCAGAGATGCAAATATAATAGGGTATCCTTCTTTTCTCCCATTTGTCCTCTTTTCCAATTGTATGTGCTTTCCTTTGCCCATTCAGCTATCTGGTAACCCAGCTGGAAATCTCATGAGGTTGCCAAATATATGATTTCAGCATTGTCACCCTTAAATCTTGTTTGCTATTTTTGCTATAGTTATTGTTGGTCAACATGATATATACTGCTAACCCCTGATATAGCACAGTATAGTATAGTACAGTTGGTAATCATGATATACTGTATACTGCTAACCCAGGGTTGGGTTCTAACTTACCTCGCTGCCGGTTCACTTCCTCCCGCGCCGCATGGGCGCAGAAAAAAAAATGCGCAGTACTGAAAAATCAGAAAAAATCTCCCCCCCCCCAAAAAAAGCCAAAAAAAAGATGGTGAAGCATGCGCAGTCCCGGAAACTCAGCTTCTGCACAGGCGCAGAAGGAAAAAAACCCGGGGGGAAATTCAAAAAAAAAATTCAAAAAAAATTCAACAACATTTTTAAAAAAAGATGGTGGCGCCCACGGACCAGCACCGACCGAACCGGATCCGTGACATCACTGTGATGTCACCAGCGGGTCACTACCGTTTTGGGCGATCTGGTCCGAACTGGGAGGAACCCACCTCTGTGCTAACCCCTGATATAGTATAGTGTGTAATACTGTAAAAAATACTGTAAAAAAGTGGGAATCAGAAGGGATCATCTCCCTCATCTTGTTGATTATTTCCCCCCCCCCCCCAAAAATTGGACCCCAAATATTAGGAATGGAAGAATCTCTTATCTGGATTTCTGTAGTATTTAGTGGGTTTCAGAAATATCCATTTTTTCCTCTTCATTGTCAATTTGCAGAATTTTTTTTAAAAAAAGTTTCTATAACTATAACGTGGATATGCTCCTGTCACTTCACATTAGCGTTATACAGAGTGATTATCCATTTGTTGAATAAAAGCCACTGTGAAGCATACTTCCATCTGATCCCTGGAGCAGTTTTGCATGATATCTAATGTTTTCAGAGTGTCTTTGTTTTCTGGAGTACAGGAAGGAATGAAAACATGCATGAACATACACATGGTAAACTGTAATTATTAGAATATGGCCAGTTTATCCAAAGCAGAAGTTATGCAAAAGCATAATGGATTAATCAACATCTGATTTGATAAAAATATGTGCCACGCAGACCGCAGAGCTAGAGTAGCAATATGGAAAGGAATGATGATGATGATTTCATATACATTAAGTGTCTCTTGTTTCTCTTCCAGGTTCCAGTTCATCCAATTCAGCAGGTTTGCCTCACCCACTTCCGCCACCCGTTCATGCCACACAGTCTACAGATTTATCGTCACCCCCACCTCCTCCTCCCCCTCCTCCAAGTTTCCGTCCATCAACACAAACTCCTGTTCTCCCCCCAAGGGTGAACATCCCATCCAGACCTGATTTCAGGTACATAGTTATGAATTATAGTCCTTCTTCCATATTTTCTTTTTTCTTAAAAAGTGAGATGAATCTCTGTACTTTTCTTCATTGAAACGTCTTCTCCATGTGCTCATACTGAAGCCCATAAGTTTTGGTATTCATCACAGGGAGCTACAATAAACAGCTGCAATAAGCTATGTACAGCAAAAAGTTACAGCTGTTTCATAAAGATTTCTTAATCAGGATATACTTCACTAGGTTCACCCAACATGCTGAGCCATAAATAATGGTTTATAAAGCCACAACATGCCAAGCCAATATCAGACGAATCGCATTATATATGAACTATTCTCTTGTGATAATAAAAGGCTATTTTGGGGGAAGATTATGCAAAAGCCATCATAGAAGATGATAGATGATAGATAGATAGATAGATAGATAGATAGATAGATAGATAGATAGATAGATAGATAGATAGATAGATAGATTTACCATCTTTATTATTGTAAATATTTCAAGGTGACAAACATATCTAATGCTCTTTCCTCCCATTTTCTGATGACAACAACCCTGTGAGTTGGGTTGGCTGACAGAATGACACTGGTCCAAAGTCTCCCAGCTGGCTTTTATGCTAAGGCACCACTAGAACTCATGGCCTCCTGGTTTCAAATTGTCCTGTTTATGTATAAAATATAGGGCTGAGGACTGGATGGATCTTGTTTTAGTGTGGCTACTATGGCAGGCAGAATTGTACTAAGCATAGTTTTTTCTAGCAAGGAAATAATGTGGAAAATAGTCCTTGTTCAATTTCTGCAAGTGCAAGTGTTAAAAACATGAGAGCCCTTCCTAGAAAAAGAACCACATTCTGTGATTAAAAACATAAAAACAGACTGCAGAAATCTTAGCTAAACCTTTTCCAATAAAGGTTTCCTGTAAAACAGAATGCACTTTCACTTAAAAAAGAATATATATTTCAATGAGTTTTCTTCTTTTTCTTAACAAATTCACTTTTGTTGTTTTGTAGAGGCCAAGAAAATGAAGAAAATTATGATGATGTTGGATTTGGTTCAGAAGGTAAGAAAACCTATTATCATGGACAGAGGACAAGTGAGAAGCATGTATGGGATCCATAACAAATGAGAAATAAGTCAGGACTCTGGGTTCAAATGTATTAACAATCAAACTCTGTAAGCCAACTTCGATGTTTGCGTATGCAGTTACGAAAAATGTGATATCTTAATACACTGACTTTCCCATCCTAGAATGCCCTGACGTGTGCTTTTTCCTTGGTTTCCTTGCATATGACCTGTCAATTTAGAGATAATGAAGAAGGACCTACAGGGTCCATCTTCTACTTCAAGGTCTCTCATGCAAATTGCCTAAATCTAGTCTTTTCCACTATGATAAGATCCAAAACACAGTTTCCAAAGGGTTTTTGAAGCATGCAGAGTCTCAGCAAGATAAACAATAGTGTAATTAAAGATGAAGGGGATTTTCAGATTAAGTACAAGGATTAATACAAGGATTAATACTCCATTGCAGCATTCATGTTATATAATGAGCTAATATTTGATTTAGATGAAGCTTTCATAGAATTGTTGTGGAATATATAAAGAATATAAGAAGTATAATAAAAAAATAGTGTCATAGAATTGTATCACAAGTCCATCTCTCTGGGCCATGCATGGAACATCTCAAAGCAGGTTAAAACAGACAGATTTTGCATGACATCATTGCTTATATACACCCATCCCCCAATTCCCTTCCTTCCCACCCTGCTGCCCCCCAACCTCCCCATACACCACGGGCTAACAATACCCATGACTTGGTATTTTGATTGCTAATTGCAAAATAATGTAATGCAATTGTTTTGCCTTTTTATCCATTAGATACTGGAAATGCAGATGAAGTAAGTATTACCCTTCATAATCTACAAGAGTGTGTGTGTGTGTGTGTGTGTGTGTACACTTTTCACTATTCTTAATTTTCAGTAAAAGCTAAAAATATACACTTTTCACTATTCTTAATTTTCAGTAAAAACTAAAACTTTTTTTTCTTTTTCATAAAATCAGAACAGTGATGGAGAAATGTATGAAGACATAAATGAGATGAGGTATGAAAAAGATATATAAAGTGGGCCTCTGATCATATTATAATAATCGCAGCTATTATTAAATCATGACCACAATTAAAAGTTATTTGCAAAAAGATCCAAAAGAAAATGTAAAGCTCCACTTGAGGCATTCTAGGCATGAATTCTGGTTACCAATGTCCAATATATCCTGATCATCCATGACTTTTCTTTTCCTGCACATTTTAGAGGCTTGTGCTCTAACCATGAATAAGTCAATTTGCTTTTAGCTATGTCAATATTTCTTGAATTACAAAAGGCTGGAAAGAATTACATTATGACTGCATTAAATGGGCAAAAGTATAAACACTCTAGTTGACTATTCATTGTCCATTTTCAGGTTGCACCACTATTGTTTACCTTTGAAAAAAAAATTCAGGAGATCTGAAAATCAATCCATTGCTTCATGTGAAGATTGTCTGCCCTATGCAAGCAGACTAATTTTTCCTGGTCATAATCTGAACTTAGGTTTTGTAGGTGGTTTAGGTCAGGTCAGGATTTTCCATTTACAAGTGGAGGAGGAGGTACTAATGTGATGGTATGTGTGAATGACCTTGGGGGAATAGAAGGAAGACTTGCAGCTTGAGCAATGGTCTGATAAGAGGCAACTTGGTTTGCAAATGGGGGAAAACCCCGAGAAGTGTTTCAGAAGGGACCTTCTCTGGTTTTCTGGAGACTAAAAAGAGAGGAAAATCCATAGTCTTGCAAGATAGATGTTAGCCCTTAAAGATAGCCCAGAAAAGATCCACAACCGGGAGCATCAACACTATTTTTAATGTAAAGTTACATTAAACAGAATATTGCAAAATTCTTCCTTCCTCTCTTTTTGTTAAGTGTTCCTTTTTGAGGAACAACAGCTTTAAAGCCAACTGGAGAAATTGGCAATTTTATCTCTGAAATTTGATAGCATAATCAGAAGATATTATGGGGTAACCCAAATGCAGTTAGGCCTTGGAATTTGGCTGGTTACAAAATACGGGATTTGACTGACAATCAGGATGATTCAGAAAACAGATTGTTACTCAATTTACTGGTCTTTCCAGTAAAAGTGAGGCTGTATACAGGAAATGTTGGTACAAAATCCCCTATTTAGAATATCAAAATAGCAGTAGCAAGATTTACTAACTTCAGTAGGTTGGTAGTCAACATCCCCACCCTCACCCCAACACACACTTCCCATTTTAATGGACATTTTGGAAAATTCTTTCCACTGATGGTAATTTTTTGTTTTCTAAAATGGCCCTTAGAAATGTTGATTTGAGGAAAGTGAGGTGGTACATATTATCTGATCTTGCTAAGTCTCCCCCTTTCTTCAAAATTGTGAGCTGCACCTCAAATAGAACCACAATTTTTAAAAAAAACAAAAAACAAAAAACCTTTGGGGTCAATTCGTCTTTACAGCTGAATTGCGTATTAAATCTCCTTCTTCTTATTGTGCAGATTTACACCAAAAGAAGAGGAAAAAAAGAAAGAGAAGGAGGAAAAGAAAAAATCTGATCAAAAGAAAGAACAAAGGGATAAGGATAAAAAGGAGCAAGAACTCAGAAAGAAATTCAAGGTAAAACTTCTTTCAAGAAGGTCATGCAAAGAACTGGAATAAATATATATATTTATTGATCAATGGAATAGCTTGCCTCCAGGAGTTGGGGATGCTCCATCACTGGAGGTTTTCAAAAATAGATTGGACAACCATTCGACTGGGATGGTATAATGTTTCCTGCCTTGGGCGGGGGGTTGGATTAGAAGACACCCCCCCCAAGGACCCTTCCAGTCTATAATTCTATGTTTTGTGGTTTTAAAGTTGTTAAAATAGCCACTTGGTATTTTTACTTAACAGCAAAAGTTAATATTTTAATGCCTGCTTAATCAATTGAGTTAACCAAATTGATAGCAATAGCAATAGCATTTAGATTTATATACCACTCCATAGTGTTTTACATCACTCCCTGAGCAGTTTACAATGTCAGCATATTGTCCCCAACAATCTGGGTCCTTATTTTACCAATCTCAGAAGGAAGGAAGGCTGAGTTGACCTTGAGCCGGTGAGGATCGAACTCCAGACTGTGGGCAGAGTTAGGCTTCAATACTGCATTCTAATCACTGCGCCCCCAGGACTCAGCAGATATTGATAGAGCAATATTATAAACTATAAACAATCAAAAGATGCAAGCAGCTAACAGAGAATGTGTGGAATTTTTGAGATCATGTGGTGTGTTTTCATAAAATGACTGCCTTCTGGTAAAGTTGCCATGGTAGATGGGTTCAGTCACAAAACCTCTAATTACTATAAGATCAATTGATGAAATTGATCTTCACCACAACCTCTAGCTTTCCAAGATTTCTCTATTAACTCTGTTGACATTTGCTCTTTTCCCATATAAAAGTACTAGGCTCCAACCCCAGCTATTTTTATATTCTGAAAATATTTCTGGAACTTATGTGGCAGCCAAAGGCATTTATGGAAATGAAGATGATTTTTTAGCATGTTGGTTCTTCATTTATGGAGTTATTTTAATTAAAAGGATTTAAAGAACCTGGTGGAGACCATGGAATATTTTGTACCATGGGTAATTGATGGCCTTATCACAAGTTATCTAGCAGAAATTTCATTTGTTCTTTTGATTTTTGATTCCATCAAGTCACTCCCAGATATTAATTAATTAGCTAATTAACTAATCAAACTTAATTAGCTTAATTTAAGTAGTTTAAATAGTTAAACTTAACTAGCACATTTTCTTCATTATTTACACCCTTGAAAAATAACAAAACCAGCTCATTCAATAAAAGAGGTAGATAATAGTCATAGTCCACTGAATCAAATGCTGGAGCTTTTTGTCTTTATTATTCTATTGGGGAAAAAACAGCATGGCCATGTGACTACTTGACACTGTATGGTCACAGTCATTCTAGGAAGTGCTCCAGATCAACCTCTGAACAGAACCTTATACTTCTGTAAGCATGTCAGGTATTTTTACTGAAAAAAACCCAATATCCTTGTCATCTCATGCATTTTCAAAAGTGAACTGAGTGTTCCTCCACCCCATGAGGACCCAGATTGTTGGGGGCAATATGCTGACTCTGTGAACCGTTTAGAGAGGGCTGTAAAGCACTGTAAAGTGGTATATAAGTCTAAGTGCTATTGCTATTCCAAGGAAAGAGGGAAGAACACTACCGAGATTTTGTCCACAATTGAATTTTCCACTCAGTCGGTTAAAAAAAAAAAAACAACCCTTGATTCAGAGAACACAACCAAGTGAGGTTATCAAAGCAGAACTTCTAAGCTTCTTTACTATAGGAAAGGGAGAGTGCATAAAGCCTATGGGATGGAGAGGTCTTATTCTCATAACACACACCTTTTAGTATTATATATTTAGTATTATCTTTCAAGCTACAATTTGGTTTTCTCTCCCTCTCCCTCTCCCTCTCCCTCTCCCTAAGTATTAAAACCTAACTATGTATCTTCATCTTTTATGTAGCTAGAAGGTCCCATTGAAGTTATTCACCAGGCACGAGCTTCCACAGACTTTAAAGGAGGAAAGTATGATCTGTCATTCAAACAAGGAGATCTAATTGAAATACTTCGCGTCACAGACAATCCAGAAGGGAAATGGTTAGGAAGATTAAAAGGCTCATGTAGGTATACTATAATGTGTGGAAATTTAGGGAATTTATGCTAACATAAATGATTAAAGAACCTGAATTTTCCCAAGAATATAGTTCTTGTATCTCTGCATTTGCTTCTGTATGCATTACGTTTATTTATGCATTACATTTATTTCATTATTTAATTAATTAATTTATATGGCCATCTATCTCACACATGGTGACTCTGGGCGATGTACAATAAAACCAACAATTGAAACTTATTATAAAACCATTTAAAACACGTAAATACTTAAACATAAATAAGAACAAGATCTTATCAAAATCAGAATGTTATACAAGGGGAGCCAAGGGACAGGCTCCCTGCTGCCTGATGAAAACACACACAGAGACACACAGACACATTTTGAGGGCCTTCCAGAAGGCCATAAGGGTTGGAGCCAACCTCAACTCAGGGGGAAGTTTCAAAGAACGAGTGCCATGGCAGAAACAGTTCATCTTCTGGGTCTCCTCCTTAACTGAGAGGACCCAAAACATGCCTCTTCTGCCAAATCTTTGCTGTCCTCTCCTGCCATATTATTGCTGTTCTTGCTCACTCCACTTCTAGAATTGTGAGAAATTCTAATAGCAATAGCACTTAGACTTATATACCGCTTCACAGTGCTTTACAACCCTCTCTAAGTGATTTACAGAGTCAGCATATTGCCCCTAACAATCTGGGTCCTCATTTTACCGACCTTTACCGAAGGATGGAAAGCTGAATCAACCTTGAGCCTGGTGAGATTTGAACTGCCAAATTGCAGGCAGCTGGCAGTCAGCAGAAGTAGCCTGCAGTACTGCATTCTAACCACTGTGCCACCGCGGCTCTTGGTGATATGATTATAAACATTTGAGTTTTGTTGGTGATGAATGATATTGATAGCTTCATTCACCCATCTTAGACATGGACTATAACCATTCAGAAGGAATAAATGAATACGCTGGCTCACAAAGACAGCGTGGTTACTCCCAAATCCCTCCCTTTCTCTTCAAGAAGGAAATGATTTGTCCTTCTAAAGCAGGCTGAAACATCTACCCTTCACCTCAGATTTAAGCTAGAATTTGCACAAATCACATATTGATAAAGACACAGTTTCAGCAGTTCTTTATACTTTAGAGAAATAGGAAGATGCTACCCAAGAACTGTATTCTTTATTTATATTGATGTGCATATTTATATCTACTTTGATGTTTATTATATTTATACAAATCATAGCTATTATGTGTTGGATGTTTCTTGGGATCTCAGATCAGTTGAACCATCATAGCCTGTGATCTTCTCAAAACTTTTTTATGGGAGATTCTGTTATGGCGCTCTTAGAAATATTAATACCTTTGTATTTTTAACTTCCTCCACTATGTGAGCACCAATTTTTGCTTTTTTTCATAATGAAGTTTTGTGATATTGATCTAAATCTCAAAGGAGAGATCCCTTTGTCTTACATTCCTTGTACTACAGGTGTAGATGGACATGCTACAGAATTAATTTTATTTTTATCAGCTTTTCTTTCAAGCCAGTATAATGCATATTGTGGATTATCTTCATATCTCACATGCTGGGTTTAAGAGTGGCTATTATGCTAACATTTGTTATTCATAAAATTGTACCTGGACTGTCTGGCTTCAGACTTCAGATGAGAGGTTACATAATGGAAAAATATTATGTACAATGTTTATAGAAAATTAATATAGGAAGGAGAAAGATCCTAACTCAGTTTTTCCTGTGATAAGCTTGATTTCCATATACTGTGTCTTATTTATTCCTCTATGGAGAAAACATAAGCCACAGAATCCTGGTACTGTCCAAAATCAGATTTAAAATCTCATTGAGAGTAATCTGCAAAACAGAGCAATTATTTTTCTAATTCGGGTAAGGGATATTCTGGATCTGTTGAATTAGCAGGATACTTCACTACCTCTTTGTTCTATACCGCAATACATTTTGCACGATGATTTTTCAGTTCTTAGATGTATTTTTTTATACCGAAGCAACCATATCACCAAATGATATTTGTTTTAGATGGCTACATTAAAACTGCCATGGTGGCAATTGACTATGATACATTAAAAAGGAAGCCACGGCCTCCCATGCACGTTCAATCAAAGCACCCAGACAGTGATCAAGAAGTATATGATGATGTTGGAGACCAGGACAGTATCAGCAGGTATGTCACAAATTTGTGAACAAAGTGATGAGCACCACTTCTAACCCCTAAATACTATCACCAATTCTGTGTAGTCCAACCTCTTGTGCTGATTCATCCTTCCACGTCTTTAGACACTCCCCAACCTGTTTTTTCCAGAGGACTATAACAACTGTACAGTACTGGTGCCACTAAAATTTGCTTTTTTAAAAAAATGCATATTTTAATTCCAAATGGGTAATAAATGGGAAGCTGACATGCTGTAACATTGCTGTAAAGCAGTGGTTCTCAACCTTTCTAATGGCACGACCCCCCCGTGACCCTCCATGCAGTCGCCAAGTGTCTGAATTTTGGTCACATGACCACGGGGATGCGGCAACAGTCATAAGTCACTTTTTTCACGCGGGATGAGGTGACAAAGGGGGCATGGCACCAGGGGCAAAATGCTCCCGGTTCGGGCTTGCCTGCGGGTCGCCGGACAGCTGATAGCGTCGGAAGCAGGAGACTTCACCCAGACGTTGCCATTTGGGTTCTTTTACCCTCTGCACATGCGCAAAGCGTTCTGCGCATGCGCAGAGGGTAAAAGAACCCAAATGGCGGCATCCGGGCGGGTGGGCGAAGTCTCCCGCTTGTGTCGCTACCGGCTATCCAGCGACCCGCAGGCACGCCCGAACCGGGAGCATTTCACCCCTGCAGTGACGGTGGCACCAAGATGGCGGGCTAACGCGCACGGCGACCCCTGTGAAATGGTTGTTCGACCCCCAAAGGGGTCGCGACCCACAGGTTGAGAACCGCTGCTGTAAAGCATGTTTTGCCCTTTGAATCTGGATTGTTGCACAGCCTTAGTTTACTTTAAGGAAACATGTTATATCTGACCCAGTCACTAAAACAGTCATTGGCTAGGTTTGCATAGCATACTGGCTAGAATGTAGCCAGCTTTGTGCCAATAATCTGTAGAATAAAACCATGGATCACTTAAACATCTGTAACAGAGGTGAGTTTCAGCAGGTTCTGACCAGTTCTGGAGAATCGGTAGCGGAAATTTTGAGTAGTTTGGAAAACCGGTAAATACCACCTCTGACTGGCCCCACCCCCATCTATTCTCTGCCTCCCGAGTCCCAGCTGATGGGGAGGAAATGGGCATTTTGCAGTATCCTTCCCCTGGAGTGGGGTGGGAATGGAGATTTTACAGTATCCTTCCCCTGCCACGCCCACCAAGCCATGCCACGTCCACCAAGCCATGCCCACAGAACCGGTAATAAAAAAATTGAAACCCACCACTGATCTGTAAGCATGTTGTACAAACAAAGCTGTTCTGTATAGAACACAGCACCCTTGTATCAACCGTGACAGGTTCTTGAAATTCCTAAGATCACTATTGGACCAGAAAATATTGTCATTTTTCTCAAGAAACAGTTATAGAGATTAGCTACAGTATGAAAAGAATTGATGAGAGTGATCAACCCTTAACGTGACTTTGCATGTATGTGAAAATGTATCTGGTTTTCTTTGCATTCAACAATTTGTTTTTCTTTGTTTTTTTTATGGGCAAAGTGGAAGTCAGAGTGCCGTGGGAGGTGAGTTCTCCTTTTTATTAAAGTCTTGAAATAATAATTATCTCCAACATTGTATTGTTCTTTTGTGATGCTCTTTTTAACAATGGAAACTAGAGCTGATCCATGTGAAGCATAATCTGCATTTCCAATAATGCCTTTGGGCCCCCACATAGATCATAGAGCAGCGGTTCTCAACCTGTGGGTCGCGACCCCTTTGGGGGTTGAACGACCATTTCACAGGGGTCGCTGTGTGCGTTAGCCCGCCATCTTGGTGCCACCGTCACTTGCAGGGGTGAAATGCTCCCGGTTTGGCAGTGTCTGTGGGTCGCCAGACAGCCGGTAGCTACAGAAGCGGGAGACTTCGCCCGGACGCCGCCATTTGGGTTCTTTTACCCTCTGCGCATGCGCAGAACGCTTTACGCATGCGCAGAGGGTAAAAGAACCCAAATGGCAGCATCCGGGTGGCGTCCGGGTGGGTGGGCGGTGCCTCGCGCTACCTTGGCGACTGGCTCTACGGCGACCGACAGGTAAGAGCGAACCGGGAGCATTTCACCCCTGTAGCAATCCTTCTTCTGCTGGCTAT
>QLTV01003652.1:1393643-1406326 GCA_003457575.1 Thermophis baileyi
ATCTCACCGGCTCAAGGTTGACTCAGCCTTCCATTCTTCCGAGGTGGGTAAAATGAGGACCCAGATTGTTGGGGGCAATAGGCTGACTCTGTAAACTGCTTAGAGAGGGCTGTAAAGCCCTTTGAAGCGGTATATAAGTCTAAGTGCTATTGCTATTGCTCTTTTCCTTCCTTCCTTCCTTCCTTCCTTCCTTCCTTCCTTCCTTCCTTCCTTGCACCAGCAGCCAGCCTGTCCAAAAACCCCATATTCCACAGCAAATATATGATAAAGAGGAGAGGTTCTTGCTGCTCTCTGAGCTTGGTTTTTGTTTGTTTGTTTGTTTGTTTGTTTTTGGTTTTGTTTTGTTTTGTTTTTTTGGTTTTTTGGCAGATGTTTTATTATATTACCCGAAGTAGGTAATATCATCAGTGCTAGTAAGGAGTGGGGTTTGCTTTCAGTTTATATTCTAGTGCAGGGGTGTCAAATTCATGTCGTCATGGCAGTGTCACGTGACGTATCAGGACTTTTTCCCACTTTGCTAAACCGGGTGTGGGAGTGGCCAGCGCGTGACGCATCCGGCCGCGGGCTGGGAGTTTGACAGCCCTGTTCTAGTGACTTACCTTGTCAGTGTTGGTGGGCGTAGTCTTGGAGATCCTTTGGTTGGGCTGTTTACTGTCATACTGTTTGGCAGTTCCTTGATTGGGGTTTACTTTTGTTGTTGTTTACTTTTTGATTGTTGGTCTGATGTTAATCTTGGAGTTAATTTATGCTCATCTGGGTGTTGATTGCTGGTGGGGAGATGTTTTGGTCTTTTTGTTCCAATTTTGACTTGTTGATTGTCTCTTTTGCATAGCATGTAGATGTTGTTTATTTCTATGTGTCTAGATTTCATGCATTCATGCTTTGGAACAAAGGCAGAAGGAAGACCCTGAGATTAGCAGTCTCAAAAGACAAAAGATTGGGTAAAGTGAAAGACAAGGGGAAACTGAGTGAATGCCTAACTCTCTGTCTATACCCCAACATCCCATATAGTCAGAAGGAATTGAAGAGTCAGTGCCACTAAGTCATACACTTTCAGTATAGTAACAGTAACAGTATAACCTTGGAGATCTTCTAGTCCAACCCCCTATTCAAGCAGGACACCCTACACTATTCTGGATAAATGGCTGTCCAGTCTTTTCATAAAGTCCTCCAATGATGGAGCACCCACAATTTCTGGAATATTGTGCTGCTTGGGTAATATCAAGGATTTAAAAATCAATAAACATATTTGAGCAATGTTAATGAATGCATTCAGGGGAAATCTCCAAAACTCTGACTTGTTCTAGTAAAAGGAAAATAATAATGAGGCAGAACAAAGTTAGATGCATAAAGGTTTACAGATAGTTCTGAATGAATGAAGCCTCTAGGGGTGTCAAACTCGCGTCGTCACACCGTCGTCACATGACATATCACAACTTTTTTCCCCTTCGTTAAACTGGGGGTGGCCATTGCCCACACGTGACAGATCTGGCCCGCGAGTTTGACACCCCTGCATCTAGGGGAAAACAGGGCAGGTTTGGCTTTTGGTTGTGTTCTGACCTAGGCTTCACAAAATCCCGAAACAGACTCCTTGTCTCGACAAACCCCTTTTTTATTTGGCTAATGTGAATTCCTAGCATTCACAGTCAGCAAAGTCCCGGCAAACAGTCTTTCAAGAGTGAATTGCAACCACAGACCTTATCAGTTCTTGGAGAGTTGCCAGGCCGATATCTTCCAGGTATGACACTGTACAAGGAAATACTTGGCAAGGAGTCTCTGTGAGGCATAACTCGGATAATCAAATCTTCACATTAATAGCGAAATAATTGTCTCCTGCAAACACCACTCCCCTTTTGCTCCTATTTATTTCCTATGGGAGGGGCCATTCATTTTACTCCCAAGTCGACCTCTGTTCCTTAATTGTTCCCTTCTTCTGACAGCTCTGCGCATGCACACATTGGGAACAGGCTCCAACTGTTCTTCAGCCCCACTTATCTCCGACTCCGAAGGTAGCTGATAACTGTTGGACGGCCCTGGCCCCATCTCTGCCTCCGATGCAGAGCCTTCCCCAGACTCCAGGACTGTCCCATGTTCCTCCCCAACCTCCTCACTGTCCAAGTCTGCCGCCAGCTCCGCTGGCCGCTGGCGGGCCACAACAGGTTGTCTGGAACGCTCTTATCCCTTCATTCTAACAGACAAAAATGAAAGCTTGATATTAGATGCTACACTGTAGCACCTAATGTAACAACATTACAGATTAATCTTGTATGAAATAGAATGATTCTAAGAATGATTTTTTTAAAGTACCTTAGGGATCCTTATGAGTTGCAAGTCCTATCTCTGTATAAAACATCTTGTATTTTGCTACTTCTCATTTCTATATGGGGGAAGTGATAGGATAATAAATAATAGGGCAACTTTTTCTACATTTGGGTCCTCCTGAACAAGTAGATTATGAGTCCAAATTCCCCAACACGACCTCCAGAATTCTGGGAGTTGCTATCCAACCCACCTGGAGAGTCGAAGGTTGTCACCAGCAGAAAGAATAACCTTGAGGAATAGGAAGAAGAGTCACTATCAAAACAACAATCAGATTTAAAAAATCTGAGTTGGGCCAGAACTGTAACCAGAGTAAGTGTCTCAGATCGCACTCCCCTAGTTCTCATGAAGATAAAGGGAGCGAGGAGAGAAATGCATTCAGACTTTCAAGGTTCTGCTACAATAGAAGTAGAATTAGCATGCATGACTTTACCTTGAAGGTCTGACAAAGGTTTGGTAAATCTTTCATAGGAATGTTACATTTTAGTCTTTGTTAGTTTGCCATCTTTGTGATATCATGGCTCATTCATAACAGTTTTTCTTTCTACATCTTATCACCCTTCTGATGCACTGAGACTTCAATTCCTAAAAATCTCTTTTCAGCATTGTGTAAAATGAAGGAGTTGTAAACCTAACCTATTGGGAGGGTAAGTAGGTTATGGAAGGGAAACTTTTCACGCCTCATCTAATGTGGGCAAAATATAATTTTGTTTGAATAATCCTTAAAATTGATTAAGGAGCCACGAGATGATGGTGTTATGGCCAATTGCCTTTTTTTCAGCATCATGCTGAATGAATGGCAATTCTAACTTGCTTTTCCGAAGGCACCTGGTTCTCATGAATAAGTCCGTTTGTTAGGCATCTCTTTCCCCGGGGAGGTATTAACAATTGGAATTTTAGGAATGCAGACTGCGGCTTGTATGACCTTTCACTTTATTTCTCTACAAAGCCCCAGAAGCTGGCACTACAGCTCTGCTCTTTTGCCTTTTGCCTTTAAGTTCACAACTCTTTTAACAACAGGGGATAATCAGGGTGAGATTATATTATTTGCCTTCTGGAATCCAGATAATGTAGCCCATCATTCCTCCCTTCAAAGACATCGTTCACAAAATGATTTCAGTAAATATGATTGCATGCCAATGTCTTAAAGCAGAACTTGGCAATACCTTTGGTTCTCAGGGAGACTTCCTTTTAATATTTCATTCCTTCTGTGTTTTATCCAACGTATCATTACTTGGTCTGCCACATTAGAGCATAATCTGCAGTGTAGGGCTTTCAGGAAGTTTGCCAGATTGTGTGAGCCATGTCGAGGGGCTCAAGCGTGGCCTCCTATGTCCCACCCCACACCCCAGTGGTGGGTTTCAATTTTTTTACTACCGGTTCTGTGGGCGTGGCTTGGTGGGCATGGCATGGCATGGGCGTGGCTTGGTGGGCGTGGCAGGGGAAGGATACTGTAAAATCTCCATTCCCACCCCACTCCAGGGGAAGTTTACTGCAAAATCCCCATTCCCTCCCGATCAGCTGGGACTCGGGAGGCAGAGAATAGATGGGGTTGGGGCCAGTCAGAGGTGGTATTTACCGGTTCTCCGAACTACTCAAAATTTCCGCTACCGGTTCTCCAGAACTGGTCAGAACCTGCTGAAACCCACCTCTGCCCCACCCCACCCAAGTTCTGTGACCCACCACCTGTCACCTGTTTCTATTTCCTCTTCTGATGCATGCTATTCCTGCTTGAAGAAGACTGAAACAAATTATGCTACAGAGTACAACAGATGTGCTGTAGCCGTCAGAGGTATGAAAAGGGGGCTTGGTGGGATGGTAAAGTTAAGGAAGCTAAAGATGGAGGGAAATACAAAGAAGAGAACAATTGCTTCAAAAAAGTGTTGTTGTTTTTTAATAGAGCAAGAAAAAGACAGGTAAAGAGAATGTAGTCAAAGAATGCAAGGAATGGTGAAGATTAGAAAACACAAAGAAATGCAGGGCAACTTTGATGGAAACATTTTGTTTTGGAAGTGAGTGAAAGGGATTAAGGGGGGAGCCCCTGACAGAGTAAATGGGATTAAAAGTAAAAGTGGTAACAATTTGGGACTGCAAGCGGAAGGGAGGTAATATTTAGAGGAGTACATGAGACAGGAGTATGGGAGTAACAGTGATATGTCAAAGAATTGATTTAAAACAAATGCTATAAATGTGTCCAAGTGAAAACAGATGAAATGGAGTCCTAAATGATCTGTAAAATTGGAAAAATAGTAGTGCTGATGTCATAGGAGAAATGTCAAAATATGGATGTGGCTTCCTTATGAAGTGGTTGTGTGATTTGTTTGCTACTTCTATGCCTGATAATTGGAAGAATTATTACTCAAAGGGCAAATAATGAATTCAGGGAGGTTTGTTTGTTAAGAGTGTCTGGGAAGGAGTTTGGCAAAATCCTGACTGAAAGGATAAAAGTGGGGCAAATAAACAACACATGCCAAATAATAATTCTACCAACTATATTTTTGCTCTTCAGTAAGTCATTGAAAAGTGTGTGTGTGTGTGTGTGTGTGTGTGTGTGTGTGTGTGTATTTTTAAAGGGAAAACTGAAGGATTTGCAAAAAAAATATGAGCAAGTAGATACATGTTTATATCTTTGTAGATGGTTAACTAAAAATGGAGAAATAGCTTATCTAAGAGATGTATATGGTAAAATATAAAGTGATAGGATGAAGACAGAATGGATGATGAATCAAAGTTGATGCAAAAGGTTTCAAGGGTAGATTCATCATAGACTTGCACAAAGGAGGAGCAGCATCTATAGCTAATGCAGTGACTCCAAATTGACATGTGTGTGGATGAAATCATGCAAATATTGCCCTTACATACTTGTGTCCTGGTGTCTGACGCAAATATGCCCGATGCATTATTTGAGTGATACGTTGTACATATTGTCATTTGTTTTACCCATCCTCTGAAAGAGATGCTTATGAAAAAAAGTGTTATGCTACTCTTAAATTATTATTTTTTCCCTAATGGTCTACAACAACCTCCTAATCCTGAACATTCTTGAGATGTGTGCACTTTGGCAACATGCCATTGCTGACTGGGTCTTATGGGAGCTGAACACCACATTGTACATCTAGAGAGCACCGGGGTTGGGAAAAGCTGATATGGGATTTATTGTTTAAACAACAGCTGCCCAGAAGGTTGACATTTTCACCAGGCTATCGATTGGGATCTTTTCCCTGATTACTCAAACCACTTTAAACTCCAACAGCACATGTGCGAAATTAAGTTTCTTTTTTTCCAAATATTCAGCATGTTACACTTGTATTTATTACTGAACATCCATTGCGTCTGTTTCAAAACATTATTTTGAAGCTATAATTTGCCACTATTCAGCGTGATACAGAGCTATCAGCAATGTTGCCACATTAATGATATTCTAATATATTGTTCTAAGCTAGGAGAAGTTTCACCTGCTAAAATGTTCACTTCTGTGTAAATTTTGGAAAAGCATGGACATCTGTTGCATCAGCCAGTTGCATTAAGTGGTTTCTTTCTGGTTTTATTCTGTATTTCTCTTGGGGGGGGGGAAACCAGCCACATTTGATTGTTACTGTGGGAGGAAGTTTTGTATATCACGAAAGAAGGAGCCTCCGGGCAGTAGATGGTGGGGGAAGAAAGTCCTACATTTACTGGTGTTGTACCTAGTGCTGTGCTGACATAGAAGATGGCAAACTGTTGATAACCCAGTTGCCTCTCAAGCATAAGGAAATCATTGACAGAATGCTATGGGCCCTTTGTGGTCATATCACAGAACACACTCCAAAAGAAGTAGTGAAAGTCTTTATTGATATAAGTTGTAATAATAGAATCGTAAAAGCCTGATGTCTTCCCTCCTCCTCTCTCGCATAATTTTTTTAAAATGTGGAGCTACTTTAAGTTTCTTTTCAATGTTATCTTCTTTTCCTGGGCTTAAATCATATTTTGTGAACTTTGTGAATTTTCCTCCTCCAAGAGCTTCTCTGTGGTTCTTTATGTTTGTTTGTTTTCATTTTTATCCTGCCTTTATTATTTTTATAAATAACTCAAGGCAGCAAACATACACAATACTAAGACAAGTTTGAAAAACGTTGCTATAAACTAATGCTTCCCAAGAAAGGAAAAGTTATTGCCCTTTCTTTGACTTCCTGGAATTGAATTGGCTGGATATGAATAGAAAACTCTACAAAATCCCTGAATACATTCTTCTGATAATAAAACAGAATGAACATTCTGTAGGAAAAATAAAAAAACAAGAATACCCTATCCTCTCTTACAAATAATGACCGTCTCTTAGGTTCTACTGTACTTGAAATTTCATCTAGCAAACAATTAATTACACTATTTCTCTCTGATTTTATTTCCATTATGTCTACAGCAGAGGGCAGCAGCTAGCCAACCTTGTCTAATCTCAGAAAAAAATAAGGACAATCCTTACTGATTTATTTGATTTGTATTTCATTTTTATTTTACACAACTAGAGGTGGCATGCCTATTAGGCATTGCCTAATGCTCCCTCCTCTTATTTTCCCCACACCAACCATCCTGAAAAAAATCCCATTTTTTTTTATGGTTGCCAAGAAATAGACATGGGCAGATCTGTATACTCAACAGAAGCTGAGCTCGAATCAAGGGTACCATTAACATATTCATGCTTCGTTCTGTCTGGACTAGACTTTGTAATACAGTTGATGCTTGGAGGCCTTTAAAGATGGTTCTGCAGTTGATACAGAGTGGAAGAAGTCAGATACTGATGAAATTGAAATCTTTGAAGCACAGAACTTTTCTTTTGGATTATTAGCAAGATCAGAAATTCACTACTTTCCAATGCTTCACAAATACAGATTGTCTTCTGGCACTTCAAAGTCTAATCCATTTGATTTTATTATCACTTAGATGTCTGTACATTACAGTCAATTTTGTTGGATATGTGGCATATGGTCTTGACAGAGAAACATTTTGTATGTATAGTTTTTGACAGTAGGGAAAAGAAGAAAAAAAAACACAATAGTGAGAAGATGGTCAGGGACAAAATTTTTCTGGAGATAGTAGTTATATAGAGAGAAGATAACCATTTCAAATTCTTGTTTTTGGCAGGTTAGCCAAGTCCAGCAGATATACTATACATACTGTATATTTTCTACATCAAAATACAATAAATAAATAACCATTTGAGCTTTTTGTTTTGAGGAAGACGATTTAATGTTGCAAAATGGAATGAACAGAAGAGGGAGATTGTTCAGTTCAGCTGAAAATCATTAGAAGACTCAACATCATTTTCAATGGATCAAACATACCAGTGGTGGGATTCAAATTTTTCTACTACTGGTTCTGTGGGTGTGGCTTGGTGGGCGTGGCATGGCTTGGTGGGTGTGGCTTGGTGGGCGTGGCAGGGGAAGGATACTGTAAAATCTCAATTCCCTCCCCACTCCAGGGGAAGGTTAGTGGAAAATCCCCATTTCCTCCCGATCAGCTGGGACTCGGGAGGCAGAGAATAGATGCGGGCGGGGCCAGTCAGAGGTGGTATTTACCAGTTCTCCGAACTACTCAAAATTTCCGCTACTGGTTCTCCAGAACTGGTCAGAACCTGCTGAAACCCACCTCTGAAACATACCATAACTTGTTACAAAATGTCACAAATTAGTTACGTGTTGATTGAAACAATGTTAGTACCATATCTTCTCTTTGAAATAGTCCGCCCCTCACCTTTCCCCCTTATCTTTTCCCTTCTCCCTTCCTCTCTCCTCTCCACCCTTCTCCAGCGTATTTTTCCAGGTCGAAAATTGATGATTTTCTCTAAAGGTTTTGTTTATGGCAAGGATTATTTTTAGATGAGAGAGAAAAGAAGATTAGAATACCCTAGATATGAGCTCATTTCCCCATGAGAGTCACCAGTGAATTTGCAATCCTTCACTTAAGGGGAAGTCGTTCTACCTTAAAATGAATGACAGGAACTCCAATTTCAAAGGCCAAGGAGGGAGCTGTTTTATCAAACCTGGAATGTCTGCCTTGCAGTTTTTAAATCTAACCATGAGGGCAGGAAGTTTGGGTTTTTCTTCATATGAGAAACTCACCCTCCAAGGCTACATCATATAAGCACAGTTAATTGGTTAATTATGTGCCATCGAGTTGTTTTGGCTCCTAGTGACCACACAGATAGCTTTTCTCCAGGATGATCTCTCCTAACCTGGTCCTTCAGCATTTCCAGTGATGCATTCATCACTACTTAGTTGGATCCATCCACATTGCTGCTGCTGCTGCTCTCCTTCTCTTTCCTCCCAGCTTTCCCACAATTTAAGCCTTCTTCAGACAGTAGAGCAGGCTTTTGGATAATGTTATATTTATCCACTAGAAGCCCTGCATAGCAGCTAAATGGACCTAAATGATACTTAATGCTTCTTATATTTGATATTTCTCCTTCCTATCTTAATAGCAATGGCATTTAGACTTATATACTGTTTTACAGTGCTTTACAGCCCTCTCTAAGTGGTTTACAGAGGCAGCATATTGCCCCCAACAATTTGGGCCCTCATTTTTCCCACCTCGGAAGGATGGAAGGCTGAGTCAACCTTGAGCTGGTGAGATTTGAACTGCCAAATTGCAGGCAGCCAGCAGTCAGCAGAAGTAGCCTGCAGTACTGCATTCTAACCACTGCGCCACTGTGGCTCAAAGTATGATAATTTGAGCCTGGTCATTTGAGTAGGTTGATTTGTTTGAGGATCCATTTCTTTGTTTCCTTGTCTGTCCATGTAATTTTTAGGCATCTTCTCCAACACTGAAGTTCAAATCATCAAAACTCTTTCTCGACTGCTTTTTCAAATCTTTCACTTCCATCAAGTGTCATAGGCAACATCATAGCTTGAAGGCTCTGATCTTTGCAGACATATCACCACATTTGAATATCTTTTCCTAAGTCTTCATGGCTGTTCTATCAAGTGCTAATCTGTGATATATTTCCTGACTGCATGCTCCTTTACTGTTGGTGACTGATTCTAAAACTCAGAAGCGATCTAAATAACAAATAAGCCCAATAGAGGTTTGTTTTTTAAAAGCCAGTTTAAATGTTTTGAAGAAAATAGGGTGTTCCCAAGATTTTTCTAAAGCACACAAAACAAAATTCTGAGCCGAGGTGGCGCAGTGGTTAGAGTGCAGCACTGCAGGCTACTTCAGCTGACTGCTAGCTGCAGTTCAGCGGTTCAAATCTCACCGGCTCAAGGTTGACTCAGCCTTCCATCCTTCTGAGGTGGGTAAAATGAGGACCCAGATTGTTGGGGGCAATATGCTAACTCTGTAAACCGCTTAGAGAGGGCTGTAAAGCACTATGAAGCGGTATATAAGTCTAACTGCTAAAATTCTGTTGATGTTGTCTTGGACCAAAAGGATGAAGAAAGGGACAGGAAAAGGTGGGGAGGGGACAGTCAATGCACCCAGCCTTTCCTTCCTAGTGATAAGGCTTTCATCATGAGAAGTGAAAACCCCGGAGGATTACATGGCTCAGTCAAGCTGTCTTTTTTCGGCTTCAAGAAGAACAGCAGAAAGGCATTATATGTAGTTCTCAACTTACGACCGTAATTCAGCCTGGGAATTCAGTCCTTATGGTCATAAGTTGTTGCAGTCATAAGTTGAGGCATTACATAACTGAACCCAATTTTTTATATTATTTGGTGACAGTCGTTAAGTGTAATCAGTTTTCTCCAATGGGTATTTTTTTTTTTGCCAGAAAAAGGAAGTAAATGTCGGAAACCAGGAGAAAATGTTGCAAATCATAGTCATATGACGATGGGATAATGAAGTTATGACAGCTGCACACATACCTGTGATCACAGGTATGTGTGCAGCTGTCATTTTGTAAATGTGATCACAGGTATGTGTGCAGCTGTCATAACTTCAAAAATAGGTTGTAGCTGTGGGGATGGAATCTGTTGTAGCTTTGGTCATTACGCGATCAGTTGTAGGTCAAGGATTACCTGTATGATATCTTGGCTTTGGTAACTGGAGTGGCAGGGGGCAAAGTACAGGTTTTGGAAAATGGAATGAGACAAAAATTCATGCCCATGTAGACAATCATATACTTTGAAGCTCTAATGGAAATATTATAAATATTATCTCATTATGTTGTCCCTGTTCGACATTATCAGCCCTAAATATTTGTCCGCTCCTATACTTTTTACTCTCCAGAAGACTGGGGAGGACCTCTTCTGAAACACTTCCCCCCCCCCTTTTCCTTCTGTGGGCTTAGATACTTTTTGCATGATGGTTGTCTCGGCTGCGGCTCTTCGTCCCATTTCTCAAGGTCATTTCAACATACCGTAATAGGCAGTTATGGCTTCATCTCCTGACTAAGAGGTTTCCTAGCAGGTCTTCCATGGAGGAGGGAATTTTGCCATGTGTTTAATTCTCAACCATAGGAACCACTATGCAGATAACTAGCCAAAGGAAGGATAAGGAAGTTGTGTGTTTTGTTGAAGGATCTGTGACCATCCACTTGTGAGGCAGTGATTTTGACTCCTTCTCAGAGTTCTAAGATTGGTAAAAATGAATGTCTATGGGTTATCTTCAAACTGCTTTTGTGGAGTTGGGAAATGGAAGCACTGGTGGAATTGGAGCATATTTAGTAAAGAGCAGCTTGTCTCTGTGATTTTAGTGGATCATCACTGAGTTTGGTTTCGATCCAGTTCAAAAATAGAGCAAGTGTTGTAAGAAAAAGCCTTTTGTCTGATTTCTATGCATGACTGTAAAATAGAGAAAATAATGTTCTATAATAGGTGGAATTGGCTGATTTTTATCCCATAAATGGACCATTTGTCATCATACAGCATATTCTTCATTGCACCAAAATGCCAATATGTCTCATATGGTCTAGATAGAACTCAAAGATAACAAATATCATTTTTATATTAGAATTTTCTTCTGTCTGGATTCTCTTAGCTGAGATGTCAGTTTAAGTTGAAAATAACTATGTATATATGATTTAATTTTTCAGATGGCTACGTCCAAAGAAGCTGTCTAGTACACGAGTAAGTGCAATAATTTCATAGTAAATCTTTTTCTGTCTCTCAGAATGGTGAAAGGATAGTTTAAAAATATTTATATTTGAGAGGAGGGGGTTAGTAAAAATTATATAATGCTTCTTCTCAATTCCTAATGTATGTAAAGTAACTACATTTATATTTTCTCTTTCTAAATTTACAGTGATGAAGAAATATATGATGATATTGCAGATGGTAAGATATACAATATAAGTAAAATGGAATTCTAATGATTAAGAATGAAGGCAACTGAAATACTTTTTCTATAGGTTTGTTTTTAATTGTAAGGATAGGAAGTTTTTATCCAAAACTGATTTGTTTTTCATTTTTCCCTCTTTCGTAGATTTATATGACAATGATTAGCTCCAGGCCTCATCTTGGCAGTCTTCACCTTTTCTGATTGGTGGATACAAAAGAGAAAGTTATTATTCAGACTTAGGATTTATGTGTGTGTACAAAAGATTTGGTTAAGCTATCCCACCAGTTTCTGGACCGTGAAGCAGATTTTATCACAGAAGCATGATAACATTATACAAATATGTTCTTGATTTGCAACCATCAGCCAAATCTTCAAATCGGGACGTTATTAAATCAATGTTGGGTGTGGGATAACTCGACAGCTTTCTTTTGCAAATCCCCCAACACAATCCAAAATATTCTATTTAGCATGCTACAGATTAAATCAGCAATTTGCACGTACAATACTCCTTCTCATATTCATACAATGGGCTTTGGAAATATCCCAATATTTGGGATATGCCCATAGACGTGATACTTGTCCTTCATATGTTCTATGTTATTTTTATCTAGTCATCGTACCACAGAACCATAGAATTGGAAGCAGCCAACTAATTCAACCTGCTATTGAACTTTTTTGTAATATTCAGGCAGAATCTGCCTTCCTATAACTCAGAAATGGGCCACCAATATCTTGCAGTTGTGCCTCTGAAATTCAGTGGGAAAACAGCTAAATTTCAGAAGCAAAGTTTCAACTTTTTTTTTTTTTTTTATATGTTCTATGTTATTTTTATCTAGTCATCGTACCACAGAACCATAGAATTGGAAGCAGCCAACTAATTCAACCTGCTATTGAACTTTTTTGTAATATTCAGGCAGAATCTGCCTTCCTATAACTCAGAAATGGGCCACCAATATCTTGCAGTTGTGCCTCTGAAATTCAGTGGGAAAACAGCTAAATTTCAGAAGCAAAGTTTCAACTTTTTTTTTTTTTTTTTTTTTTTGTGTTTGTTTTTTTAATTGAAATGATAATTTTTTATTTTTTTGTTTTTTTTTTTTCTTATTTCCATCCTTAAA
>QLTV01003652.1:1414212-1492446 GCA_003457575.1 Thermophis baileyi
TTCTGCGCATGCGCAGAGGGTAAAAGAACCCAAATGGCGGTGTCCGGGCGGGTGGGCGAAGTCTCCCGCTTCTGTCGCTACCGGCTATCCGGCGACCCGCAGGCACGGCCGAACCGGGAGCATTTCACCCCTGCAGTGACGGTGGCACCAAGATGGCGGGCTAATGCGCGCGGCAACCCCTGTGAAATGGTCGTTCGACCCCCAAAGGGGTCGCGACCCACAGGTTGAGAACCGCTGATGTAGACTAAAATATTTCACCGTGTATTTCAGTCTTCTACTGGTAGCCCTTGACTATAACTACCTGTATACATGAACAAGTCATGTTACTTGTCTGACATCCTTTTGAAAAGATTAGATAAAAGGAGTTTCCATCTAATGATTCTCTGACAATCACCTTGCTAGCAGTGGCAAAGAATCCTCCTTAAATGGGGGGGGGAGGGAACTATTTTAACAAAAAAAAGTAGGGAAGTAGTTGCCCATACACACACAGCCTGGCACAATGTTTAGAGACCGCATTGATTACAGGAGAAACAAACAGAGGATACTAGGCTTCAGCTTCTGATCCACAAGATCATAGGACAATCCTACATAGTTTATGGATCCTGATGCATAAAATGGTTCCAGCCTGCATAGCTGTTTCCAAGCTAAACAAATATAGATGTGAAAATCTTTAGTATGACAGATAGAATATGACTTCCATGGAGAATTAATGAGCTTATTTGGTAGTTATAAAGGCAATTGTTTTTTTTTTAATAGAATATAATTTATGCATTTTTAACACTTTCTTTTATGTTCAGTTTCTATCCTTGGAACTCTTGACTTAATTATAGTAGCATGTTGCTATGGCATCCAGGAGTTTGGGGTTATACATTATATTATGTTTTTAATCTTTGTAGATTTTGTTCTTAAAAAAAATAAAGATTTCAAGTTTTCTACATGGTGGCTTGCTATTTGTCATATTTCTTCATTTCAAATGTCTTCATACTTACTCTTAAACAGGCATGACGACTATCAGGTATCATTGCCACTAAACATTTATCAACCTGGTTTTTAGAATACAGGGTATGATTAGCTTGAAGGAGGTCCAAGGTTTATGCTGCAACTATAGAATAACTTTGTAATCATACTTGTATTTGCTGCAAAGAAAATTGGAAGCTTACTGTATTTTTTTTTTTTGGTACTTTTTTTTCCCTTTTGGTTTTTTTGCTTGGTATTAGTTTTTAATCTTCTTTTTAAAACTTTAAATACAAATTTATATTTTTTAAAAAGGAATAACTTGTAAGAGAGATGTTGTGATATTGTAAATTTTTTGAATTCTTTTTTTAGCTTAAAATGATTAAACTTGATAATCCGTGTTTGCACAAGTAACCAGCATAAGATTCCCTTCCATGGAGATTGATGACTGTCAGGTCTGGCCACAAAAGTACCGAGTTTTGATGTCTCTTTCAAGATTCATGACCTATACATTATAGAGTATCTTTCCCTTGAAGGAATCGACCTAGCTATCAGTCTTGCAGCAAGATGGATGGAAAATAAATTTAATAGATAATAATAATATGATGATATCCATTCACACATCCAACATTTGGTGTTTCTATGGGCCAGGTCTCTCTACCTCTTCCAATCTTGAACTACGTCTTTGAGTTGTTCTATGCTCTGGCTGATGTCAGCTTTGATGGTATCCAGTCACCGTGTTCTTTGGAGGCCTGGTTTCAGTTTACAACAACAACAAACAACAACAACAATAATAATAAATTAAATGTTGTAAGCAAATCAAAGCAATTTTAATCCAGCATGCATTCAGCCCTTAATATTATTTAGCACTTTTATGATATCCTTTTAATTTTGTATAATAATTGTCTTGTTGCTCTGAATTTGTAGCACAGTCAAGTCTTCAGGATTGGGGCAGGCTATAACTATTGGAAAATAAATAAATAAGTGATAATCAGAGACAATGGAATTGGCTGCTAATTATACTAATGAGCTCATACATTCAACAGGGTTAACATATTCTGCTAATTTAATTGTAGCTTGTCTGTTTGCTTAACAAGGTGTACACTTTGTACAAACTAAGCAACTATGGTTTGTTTAACAATATTTTTTTAAAAAATATGCTAAATGTTATATATACCGTTCACATTTCCCTCCCTCCCCATCTCTCCACACAAGCACACAGAAAGACTCATTTTGCAGCATGTACTCTGGATGTTACACATAAAAAAGTTCCTTACTGTAGTTAAGGCAAAATTATACAGTGTGTAAACAGGAAGCATTTGACATTTTTCGAAGAAAAACCAGTCATTTTTCAGAGTAAAACCACACTTTTAGAAGTGAGAAACTTTACATTTTAAAGTTATTATCAGTACTGTTTTTATGTTTTTAAAAACACCACTTAGTATATGAGATATAATTTATGCAGCTGATAAAATGTTTTTTTTTAAAGTAAAACCCAATTACCATTTTTTCAAAGTTTAAGTTGTAATATTCATATAGCTCTAGATAGATGGATTCCAGTCCTATCCAGCAGATAGCATGAATCTAACATCAGCGAATAGGGTTTATCCTTCAGCATGAAATGTCTTGAGGATGTCTTTTTTTTTAAAAAAAAATCCAGACTACCAATCTACCTAGTTCAGTAGATTTTCTTCAGTTAACTTCAGATTATGAGGTATGGTGGTGGTGGTGAGACATTGATAAGTAGACATTTTTGCAGATCCGATGAGTTTGATCCTTTGTGAAATTGTATGAAATACGAAAGGGACATCACAATGCCATCTTGTGGTTTATAATAATTCCTGTGTGTCTCTGGAGATTCTCAATCATCCAGGTCATGGTTGTCCCAAAGGGCTTTTTTAAAAAAAGCAACTGGACTTTCTTGGTTTTTTCCTTGAATTATGTTTTGTTCCTTTTCCAAGAAGGTGGAACAGAACTTCTTCAGTTCTGATCAGTTCAGTTCAGTCAGAGCTGAAGCAGCTGCTTGGATGAAAATTAAAACATTTTCAAGGAAAAAACCAATAAAGTCCACTTCCCTTTTTACAAAAGCACCTTTGGGACAATTACTATAAAACAAAATCTTACTTTGGATAATCAATTAAAATGATTATTTTTATAGGGAATAAGGTATTGTATATATACTGAAATCCTATGTTTAAATTGCAGACTGGGATTTACTTCTGAGTGGCTATGTTAACCAGGATGGGAAGCTTTTTAGGCTCAGGCCTAATTAATACTTAAATGGAGAGCCCTAGGCTCAGTTTTAAGTTACATTAGAAAATGAAAGAAACATTCCAGAAGAAACCTATGGCAAACCATTTGCCCCCCCCCCCAAAAAAAAACAACCCTGCATGGACCTATCTATGAAGTCATCAGGAGTTGAGTTCAACCCAAACAAGTCTTTACCTTTCAACAGGCCGCAGGATACTCAAAGAGCCGAGGTGGCGCAGTGGTTAGAGTGCAGCACTGCAGGCTACTTCAGCTGACTGCTAGCTGCAGTTTGGCGGTTCAAATCTCACCGGCTCAAGGTTGACTCAGCCTTCCATCCTTCCGAGGTGGGTCAAATGAGGACCCAGATTGTTGGGGGCAATATGCTAACTCTGTAAACCGCTTAGAGAGGGCTGTAAAGCACTGTAAAGCGGTATATAAGTCTAAGTGCTATTGCTATTGCTATATTTGCTAATATGTATGGTGATAAAAAGATTACACCTACAAATGTTGAGGCTTTTGACTTTTATCAGCTGAAATTAAACATTTGTTGGGTTGTAGAGATGTTATAGTATGCTACAGGCAGAATCCCATTTCTGTGAGAAATGGATTTATGAGCATCCATTTCTCACAGAAATGGGATTCTGCCTGTAGCATACACGAAGTCAAAACCTATAGAGCCATTTGGAGACAATACTTGACAGTATTATATCAAATATAGAATATCTGCAAAAGGGGTTCCTGTAACAAAGACCAATACAATGAAGAGGGATTACATGAACATTTTGTGTAAAGGAATATGAATATATGATGAATGTGTAAGTAAAGAATGCATCAAACAGGTACAAGAATGGTGAAAGTGAATTTTTGTGAGAAACCTGACATTTAGGAATTACTGGAACTGGAATTATGGTGTCTATGTATGTGTATATATATAAATCCTAAATATGTCAGACGTCTCGCACAAATGCACTTTGAGGGATATCCTCAATGACAACTGTTCCACAGTACTCAGGACCTCAGACTGGGCTGAAGGTTCACTTACCAACATGACAACGATCCTAAACACACAGCCACGACAACACAGGAGTGTTGGGACAACTCTGTGTGTCCCCTACAGTGGCCCAGCCAGAGCCCTGACTTGAACCCTATTGAACATCTCTAGAGGGACCTGAAAATGGCTGTCCACCAACACTTGCCATCCAACCTGACTGAGCTTGAGAGGATTTGCAAGGAAGAATGGCAGAAAATCCCCCAATTCAGGTGTGCAAGGCTTGTTGCCTCATAGACTCAAGGCTGTAATTGCCGCCAAAGGTGCTTCAGCAAAGTACTGAGTGAAGGGTCTGAATACTTATGCCAATGTGATATTTGAGGGTTTTTTCTTTTTAATAAATTTACAGACATTTCTAAATTTCTATTTTCACTTTGTCATTATGGGAGTACTAAGTGCAGATTAATGAGAAAAAAACTGAATTTCAACAACTGTAGAATCAGGCTGCAGCATAACCAAACTGACAAAAGTGAACGGGGGATCTGAATACTTTCTGAATGTACTGTATACACACAGAGAATACACATATATGTATATAAACACACATGCATACATACACATATATATGTGTATCTGTTTTTATCACTCAGTTATTAAGTCACACCTAACTCTTCATGACCGGACAAATCCAATCTTTTCTTAAAAACTTCCAGTGTTGGAGCATTTACAACTTCTGGAGGCAAGTTGTTCCACTGATTGTTCTGTCAGGAAATTTATCCTTAGTTCTAAGTTGCTTCTCTCCTTGATTAGTTTCCACCCATTGCTTCTTGTCCTACCCTCAGGTGACTCCCTCTTCTTTGTGGCAGCCCCTGAGATAGTGGAACACTGCTATCATGTCACCCCTAGTCCTTCTTTCCATCAGACTAGACATACCCAATTCCAGCAACCATTCTTTATATGTTTTAGCGAAGACTGTGAGACAAACTATAAAAGCATATAGGCAGGGCTAAAATAAGGACCAGAGCAAAGTTTGCCCTGGAGAGGCCTGAAGAGAAGATGAGGAGAAATTCCCGAAGGAAAAGGCCATCAGCAGAGCTGCCTCTGCCTTCCTTCCCGATTCTATCCCTCTGTTTATGCAGCCTAGAACTGTGTTGGCTTTTTTGGCAGCTGCTGCACACTGCTGGCTCATATTTAAGTGATTGTCCACTAGGACTCCAAGATCCCTCTCACAGTTACTACTACTGAGCAAGGTACCACATATACTGTACCTGTGCATTTTGGTTTTCTTGCCTAAATGTAGAACCTTACTTTTTTCACCATTGAATTTCATTTTGTTAGACATCGCTCGATGTTCAATGTTCGATTACAGCATGCTAGTCTCCCCCTTTCCTCCAATGTCCCCCTGAATTTGGCCAAACCCGTATTCACTGCTTCGATGACAGTCTAACCATCTCATCCTCTGCCATCTCCTTTTGCCTTCAATCTTTCCCAACGTCAGGGTCTTTTCCAATGAGTCTCCTTTTCTTATTTGGGGGCAAAAGTACTTGAGCTTCAGCTTCAGTATCTGTCTGTCCTTCCAAAATTTATATACACACACACACACACATTCACATTCTCTCTCTCTCTCTCTCTCTCACACACACACACACACAGAGAGAGAGAGAGAGAGAGAGAGAGAGAGAGAGAGAGAGAGAGAGAGAGAGAGAGAGAGAGAGAGAGAGAGAGAGAGAACCAGACATATTAGATATTGATATTGATATATTGATATATTGATAGATGGATGGGTGGATGTGTGGGTGGACGGACAGATAGATAGAAAAAACACACGGACTCGCAGTGACTGGAAGCCACTCATAGAAAGTAGATAAGTACACTAATTAAGCTATCCATGTGCGCGCACGCGAGCTACAAATCCCGAGTCGCGCACACCCAATTACCACCTATAATGGTAAATAAGGCGATGCGAGTCCAGCCACCTGGCTAAAGGAGGAGGCACTGCTACTACTTTCCCCCTCCTTCTTGGCCCTTCCAGGCATCCTCCCCTCGAGAGGCACCGCTGAATGCGGGCGGGTCCTTTCTGCCCTCCGGGAGCCCCCAGCAGCAGCGTCTCCGCCGCCGCCGCCGCCGCCCGACCCTGCTCTGCTCTGCTCTGCTCCGACTGCCGGGCCGAGCTCGTCCGGCGGGCGAAGTCAAGCGGCGTCTCTCCTCCGCCCTCTCTCGCGAGATCGGGCAAGGTTTCCGGTGTTGTGACTGCGGGACCGTAAACATGGCGGTGAGTCTCCGCGCCCGCTCGCTGAGGCACCTCCGCATCCGAGGTGAGGAGAACCTGGGCTAGGCCCAGACCGGGGCGGGCGGGGAAGGGAAGGCAAGCGTGTCTCCGAGCTCTTCGTCCTCTCTCTTGCCTCAGCCCCGCTGCTCGGCGGCCCCGGTGCGGCTTCCATCACTAACTGAATCTCCTGCTCTTGTCTCTCCTTTCTCCCCCACCCCCTTCCAGGCCGGAACGACAGCGGCGAGGAGAACGTCCCTCTCGATCTCACCCGAGGTAACGGAGGGCCTGCCGAAAGCCAAGCCGAGCCGGGCACAACACCCCCACCCCCGCCGCCTCCTCCTCCTCCTCCTCCTCTTGAGTTGCCGGCTCCCATTTTCAGAATGGGAGTGAATGGAGTCTGGGTCTGAGGGTGGAGGCTCGTCGCGCGAGTCCTCCGTGGGGAGAAGAGGGAGGGTCGCCTAAAGAGCACTGGGCAGCCGCTTCTCCCTTTCTCGAAGCGGCTCCCTTTGCAGATGGAAAGGTTGCCAATACACAACCGCCGCCTCCCTTATTTAAAACTAAGCTTGTTTGGGATGGTTGGACAAAACCCCCCCCCTCGTCGCCGCCTCCTCCTCCTCCTCCCTCCTCCCTTATTTAAAACTAAGCTTGGCTGAAGTGGTTCACTTCCCTGTGAGTAATATTTCATTCAGCCTGGTTGCGGTGTCTGAAGCGGACTTGTGGAGTAAATTAGTTCCTCAATGGAAGGCCCGGCCTTTCCATTAACTGGTCTGCGCGTTTGCAAGACGAAATAAACTCTGAAGAAAGAAGCTTTTTCGTACACTGTGTGTGTGTGTGTGGTTGTGTCCCCCCCCCCCCCCGGTTCTGCAATGGCGTTTTTTTACCCTGCTTAAAATAAGTTGGTATTTGTTGGGCCTCTTCAAAAGGGAGGGAATGTGAAGGCTGGGTTGACAGGATGAAAGGCAAACCGGTCTCTCTCTCAAAAAAAAAAAAAAAATCTGCCTTGAAAATAGTGAAAGTCATGGTGTTTTATGGCAGGGCGATAAATGCAAGGGATGCTTCACACTGGTGAATTGCTTGAGATAGTCTTGATGTGGGGGTGGGGGAGCATGAGGACAACAAGTAGCTACCCGGTTATTGACAAGTAGTGTATTGCATTCTCTCCTAGATTGTTTGTGCAACTTAACCTATTTCAGGTTCATTATTTAATCTCAGCTTGCTGTTGATGGCTGTTAGCAGCCTTTAAGCGCGTTTGAGTGCTTATGCTAGCACTATATAAATCGCAATGGTCTTTCTGAAGGCTTTCTGTTCCCCTCCTACACTCAGCTTGCAAATTGATTTGGTGAGTCAGTCTACTTGGAAATAGGTCTCCTTTGCGCCTAAGCTTGTTGATGAGCTATAAAAGCTTCCCTAACTGACAGTCTCCATAGATAGGCAAAAACTGTCCTCTACCATGATTAGATGTGGATATTAAGGCAAGATGGCAGCTGGAAGTATCGTCATACTAACATTTTGGAAAAACTCAAAATTTTCAGAGATAATTTATAGGAATATATATGTTCCTTTTAAACTTAAAATATATACAGTTGTAGTAAAATATGCTGTTGGCATGCTATCTAAACATAAAACTATCAGTATGCAGTATAACTTATTTCATTGCTTGTTATTTAGCATATTTATATTCAGTATTACATACATACTCCTTAAGGCAGTATCTATTATATTAAAATAATACAAATTACAATACAAGCAAAACTCAGAAGGTATATATTAGTCAGTCTCAGGACTGTTTTTACAGCAACGTGTTGTTTCTGGAATAAATGAACTGTAGCTTCTCTTCATTAGTTCAAATTGATGAACAGGGCTGTTTTTTCTGTTTCCATCACGCTATTTCTGGGCGGCAGAGTTGCAATTCGTCACTAGTAAATGGCAAAGTAGCATTTGTTTCAGATACAGTTTTGGGTAGATAAAATAATAGATTCTAGCGTACTGCATATTAGGATTTGCAAATCCTTTGTAAACTGAGTGGAATATTTGGCGCAGTCTTGTTTATCAGGAAAAAAAATAGAATAAGTGCATAAGCTTCTGACAAAATATGTAGTACAAAGGATAGCCCAGGATAAATTCAGAAGTGCACAGTGAAATCCATAATTTTAGTCCAACAGATCTAAATGGTTATACTGAAGACTAAATGACATAATGCAAAAAGATATTGTTTATTCACACAGGGCGTGTGATTTTTATGTTTGGACATTACTGCAGTGATTGCTGGACTTCACTATGGACATCTTCATACTGCAGTTGTAAAATCTAAATTGGGGCTAAAATGACATTCAATAGAGAAAATGTGCTACAATTCAAACAATATTTATCACAGATTGTGTCTAGATACACATTTTGATTCATTGTAGCTCCAATTAATATGCCAATTTTTTTAGATTATTGAAGGAAAAATATACTGAAGTCTCTTAAAAGTTAAATAGATTCTGGGGATCTTTTGACAACTTTTATGAGGATACTGAAAATGTATTGCACAGGGATGTTTTGTTTTTCTTGTGTATTATTATTCTATTATTACTCTCTTATTACAAATGTGTTTACTGCATAGTGTAATATGTTCTATTATTTCTTCAAACTTGCTTCAGTAAGATAGTCCATGTTATATGTGTTCATGAAGGCAGTTCAGTTCAGTGATCTTTGGATAATAGTGCTTAAGTATCCCCTACTTTTAATTTTTTTTACTTTGAATGATGAAAGAAAGGTTGAAGAATGCTAGATATGTTTAGCAGAATGTAGTCAGAAAAATAATTTGCATATTTTTAATATTCATGGTTAAGTAATACATACCGTAACTAGCAGTATTAATTGCACAGGTAGTACTTTTAAATTCCTTTACAGGTGATGCAGAAGTGGTGCCTGTTGCATTGTTGTCTTTATTCTGTAGGATCCTAATCTCTGGGTTGTATCAGTTAGTACTGCCTTGTAAGAACTCAAGAAGCCTACCTTCTTTGTCTCAGTGCCTGCCCTATCAAACCATATTATCCCAAAGTAGATTAGATTATATCTTGCGGGTCTTTTGGAAAGCTGTTTAGACCTAGGCATGAGGTGGGGGTGGGGGGTGGGGTCAGAATTATAGAAATTGAAACCAGATGTTGCTTATTTCCTTGGTTGCCATAATACCTTGTCCTTTTTTTAAAAAAAAAATTCAGTGTTATATGGTTTTAACTTATCAGCTGCCCAGACTTGTGTTTAGCCGAGGTGGCGCAGTGGTTAGAGTGCAGCACTGCAGGCTACTTCAAGCTGACTGCTAGCTGCAGTTCGGCGGTTCAAATCTTACCGGCTCAAGGTTGACTCAGCCTTCCATCCTTCTGAGGTGGATAAAATGAGGACCCAGATTGTTGGGGGCAATATGCTAACTCTGTAAACCGCTTAGAGAGGGCTGTAAAGCACTATGAAGCGGTATATAAGTCTAACTGCTATTATGAGATGGGTGGCCATGTAAATTGACTGAAATAAAGTCAATCAATAAAATAGTTATGAGTAAGCTGCTTTGGTGATATGCTGTGTCTCTTCCTTTCCTAAGAAGGAAGACCTAAAAGAAGACCAAAAAAATGAAGAAAGACCATGCAAACTTCTTCAACGGTTCTTTTCATTGTTACATATAATATGCAGGTCACCTACAATTCTTTTGAATAGGCTTCAATAAATTAGAACTCACCAGCTGAGTGTAAGCCAGTAGTTAGTCATTAAGATCCTCAAGTTGCTTGAAAAATCCAAATTTATTGACTCATGAACAATTGATGGGCTGGCAGTAATTTGCTTGGATAGCAATAGCACTTAGACTTATATACCGCTTCATAGTGCTTTTACAGCCCTCTCTAAGCGGTTTACAAAGTCAGCATATTGCCCCCAACAATCTGGGTCCTCATTTTACTGACCTCAGAAGGATGGAAGGCTGAGTCAACCTTGAGCTGGTGAGATTTGAACTGCAGCTAGCAGCCTGCAGTGCTGCACTCTAACCACTGCGCCACCTTGGCTCTTATCAAGATGATCAATTATTTTTTAGCTCTACCTGTGAAAATTATAGGAACTTTTCTGTATGTGATGGAATCTCAGACAAGAAAAAAATAGCTAAAAGTATGCATAATATCCTTACTTCTCCACCTAAATTAGATAGTATCACAAAACCAAATGCAGTTTCTAAGCTGCCTATTTTTAGTTAACTAAGAAAAATGTAAAGTTTTTCTGTTTGTTTTTTGTCAAACAACAGAGTGTCCTGGATATTATCACAGAAAAATGGACATTTACATAAAGTGACATTCTTGGATGACTGAAAAATAATGGATAGTGTGGGAATCCACAATTTCATTATCAAAATTTGTGTGTATAAATTTAAACTTTTGAATATCTGTCACATTAGAATAGTAATTCTGCATTGTCAAAAATGATTTATGTTTGTGTGTTTATATATAGAGAGAGAGGCATAATGAAATAATGTACTGTTTATTTCACTGAGAGCATTATGTATTTTAAACTTGAAAACTTACATGATGACAGAAATAGATGTGGGAAATAAATCCCATGCCTCTGTAGAGTTACATGAATTCAAAGACTTAGGAATGAACATAGAGTCAAAATCTATTCCAATAGAATTCTGTTTCATACAGTGACTATTTTAATGGATATCCAAACTAATTCAAACCTAATTAATTATCTATTTAATCCTGTTCTATCTTATTCAATTGGCAACAGTCTTCCAGAATTTTAATAAAATAACTGCATTAATAACTTAAAACTTATTTTAAAAATTCTTTTAAAAACTGCATTTTTTAAAAAAAAAAGTGAAGGGGATTTACTGTAAGTTAGAACCTGAGGTTGTATTTAGAAGCTTTGGTCTCAAACTTAGTTTCTTTCTTAGTAATTTGATATTTCTCACTCTGGTCTGATATTATATTCTCTTGGGGTTTTTTTTTGTTTTTTTTATTTACTCTTTTGCTATAGGAAGGGGATGAAAGCTGCTCACACTCATGCTAGAGTAAACAGCAAATAAGCCCCAGCATATATGTTATATTTTCTATCCCAGATTTCTATTGCCAAATGAATAAAATACATTTTAATGTATTTGTTAGATTTATATCTTGTTTTTTATTTAGAAGCTTAAGTTAGTGTATATGATCTCCTTCCTTCTATTTTTCTTCACTAAAATTACCCTATAAGGTGAGAGCAAGTGATTGATTCAAACCCAACTAGTTACCTTCGATGATTGAGCTTGGACTAAAACCTGCTGCTAGTCTAAAATTCAAACTGCTATACCACACAGAACTCTTTGTGGTAACAGTTAAGTGTATTGGCTGATTGGGGATATGAATCTACGAGTATCTTCATATATAAATGATGGCTCAGAGTCTAGTTTATTTGCAATAAATATTAAATAAAAGTATGATGCAACAAGAAATATAGAATTGAAAATGAATATGACATACTAAAGTAATCTTGCTATAGCATTTTGAACCATTTGAAGTTTCTGAGAAAAGCTATAGCTAGAGTGCATTATAGGGTATTAGTGACTCAATTTGAAATTTATAGAAACTGGAATAGCTGATGCAACAAACTTAAATGCTTCTGGATTATGAATCAATCATTTCAAGCATTGAAATATTTTCTTTAGCAACAAAACAAGTGTAATGCCTTGGTTGTTATTTTTAAGATACCATTATAGCTAATATGATCTCTCCTCGCAGCATAGACATGAGTGGATTGCTGGATTAGGTGCCATTAAGTTGGTGTTTAACACTTAATGATATAAATTACTTTTTTTAAAAAAAAGTTATGTTTTTATTCGTCTCAATGAAGGTGCAGGGTGACAATTGCAAGACTTTCTGAATAGGGTTATCCATTATTTTATTCCATTAAATCTTTTTATATAACATATTTTCCTGTTTCATGCAATTCACATACAAGTGTTGTACAATGGTAAACTTCTTAAACAAATGTTCAGGACCAGTTGCAGTTTCAGGGCAAGCCCATATAAAGTGCATTGCAGTAGTCTAACTGGTTGGTATTGAGGGAATAAGTTACTATAGCTAGGTATCCTTGCAGTAAGAAAGACCGCAACTGTACTATCCAGAGCTAAACTTAAGTTCTTCTGGCTATTACCAGACTTCACGCAGAAGTTATGAATCCAGAAGAATTACATTGTACAAGCAGCAATTCTGTCTTATGTGGATTCAGATTTTCTCTGTTGTCTCTCATCCAAGTCTTCACAGGCTCCAGGCGCTTATTTGTACACAGGGAGGGAGATGGGCAGTTTCTAAATATGATAAATAAATAAAATAAAGAACATCAACTGCATCTCTCTTACAGAGTGGGGTAGTAGTGTATTACCAGGATACTGCTATCACATCCAAAATTGTCAGATTACCACCATCAGTTTACTCTAGATGTTAAAACACAGGGAAGGGAGAATTGAATCCTGTGGCACTCCACCCAGTAGTATCAGTTGGATCAATCTCTCCTCCTACCTGCTATGGCAGACTGAAATTGTCTATTGAGGAAGGAGCAGAACCATTGCAAAACAATACCTCCTATCCCCAGTTGCAGGTGGTCCAACAAGATACCAAGGACAATGGTGTGAGAGGCTGCAGTCCAGTTCACTTACTTAATTTTCAAAATGTTTGGGACCATGCTTCATAACCAATATACACCTGCTTCTTGTAATATATCATACATGCCTTTTTTTCCATCAAGCTTTTTATTTTATAACATTAAAAAATTCTATTTTCAATTAAACAGTGTGTTGTCTGGGTACAAATAGTGATGATGATGATGTTTACTTAACCATTTAATCCTTTCCTTACATTTCCCTGTTTCTAACTCCTGTTTTTATCAGCTAACCATTCATAAAATAAATCCCAGGTCAAAAAGTATTCAGTTTCTTTCTTTTCCTTAATTGTAAGTGTTAGCCTATCCATTTCTGCACATTCTAATATTTTTTTAATCACATTTTCATCTGTTGGGATCTCTTAACTTTTCCATTGTTGTGCAAATACAATTCTAGCTTCAGTCAATACATGTAAAATCAGATATGCATTCCTTTTATTGTACTTATCCGGTAAAATGCCCAACAAGAATATTTCTGGTTTCAAATCAATATGTTGTTTTACCATTTTTTCCAGCCATGTATGTATTTTTGTCCAGTATTTTTTTTTTTTTTGTGGATGTACACCACATATGATAGTACGATGATAGTACGAACCAGGTGTCTGCCTTTAAAGCTTTGTGACCAGAGGATATTTTATTACTACTTTGAGAAAAGGCAGATAGAACTGCATTTTGGCTGTTAATTTGATCAAGCTGGAATGTTTCTGTTTTGTGGAGCCTTATTGAGAAAGCACAGGTAGTCCTCATTTAGCAGTTCACAGTTATGAGAGTGATGAAGAAGTAACTTTGAAACCAGTTCTTGCATTTTTGACCTTTGCAGTTCTATAAAGCAAATGAAAGCTAAAGTTAAGATCATAAACGTGGTCACAGTTTTACTTAGCAATCACTTTGCTTACTGATTGAGTTGCTGGTCCCAGTTGTGCTTGCTAAACAAGGACTGTCTGTAGTTTGATTTATTATTTTTCTGTGAAATAAGATTTTCTAACTTATAACTCTATGAACTTGCAGTTGAAATCTAAATAATTTTTATAGCAAAATTATTTGAATCTAGAATTATTTTAGCAATATTCTGATAAATGCTCAAAACAAAAGAATATACATCACCCATATTATATTGTTGGTGGTGTTAAATTGTAGGACAACAATTTGTCCCATCTATTATGCATTGTAAAATTTATCTATTGTAAAATTGGATCTGACTCACTTTACAACCACACCATCTAACAATGGAAATTCTGGTCCCAATTGTCATTAAGCTGAGAACTATTTGTACTGGATTGATGATAGCCGAATATATAATATTGTTCTGCACCATTGCAGTTTATTATAGGGTGTCTAACATAAAATAAAAGTGGTTATTTTTCAGTCTTCAAATCAGCTTGAACTTTGTCTTTTGGATCAGAAAAAGGCACAAATTTATAAATAAATAACAAAATAATAACCTCAGTATAGAATAAATTGGGTCAAAACATGGCAGGAATTCTCAAAGATAAATATTAAAATAATTATGGAGTTACACTGTGATCTAAGAGATACAATTTTCATTGTTTTGGGAACTCTATAGTTTCTCTAACTATACCATATTTTTTTGTAGACCCCTCCGATAACTTGAGGGAGATTCTTCAAAATGTGGCCAAATTGCAAGGGGTTTCAAATATGAGAAAACTTGGCCATTTGAATAATTTTACAAAGGTAAGAAATTTAGTGACTGTTACAATGCTATATTTTCTTTTTATTAGTGCATCAAATAATTGTTTTAGAAAAATGGTGGTTGAATGATGTAGCAATGGGATGATAATGTCATCAAGTAGTAATGGGATTGCTAAATTGTTTGAAAATACCTGGATATCCACAATTTTGTGGAGCTTGAACAAATATGTAGACTGCTGTGATAATGAACCATGTTGAAGAAGCATATGCATATTACAGTATTTGATGTATACAAATCAATTCTAGATGTGCTTCCAGAAGAAGTATGTTCTGAATATATATGCATTCTTGTGAAGACCTTGAAAGGGCCATGAAGCAGTCAGCTGAGCCTGCAGCTGTTACCTGTCTCCCTTTTGCAGATCCAGAGAGGCATGTTGGAGGATCTTTTTAGCCATATATGAATACATTTTTAAGATAGAAATTGAGATGTTCGATATTAATGACTTATTTGTAGAATTTATTTAGTCATATTGACTAGGATTCTAGGCAAGGTAGAACATGTAATAACTAATAAAATAATCATATATCATAATTCCAGATAATACAGATTAATAAAAAGCATTCATCTGCCAGTGGTTCTACATCGATCAGTTCTCAAAAAGCCAGTTGTTTACAACCTCCTGGCAAACTATGAGAGGTGAGCCATCTGTGCTTTGGGATAAGTTACTTCAAAGGAGGGGGATCTCACAGGGTGCATTAGAATAGAATAACAGAGTTGGAGGTCTTCTAGTCCAACCCCCTGCTTAGGCAGGAAACCCTATACAATTTCAGACAAATGGTTGTCCAATCTCTCCTTAAAAACTTCCAGTGTTGGAGACTTCCGGCTGACGTCGTGGCAGTATCGGATGTGAGGAGCGGGCTCCGCGCTCCACGCCGACTTCTCCTTGTTGGAGGGCTCCGAAAGGAGCTAAAGCCACCCTGTAGGGTAGTGAAGAAAAGAGGGGCACCCTGTAGTTCGGGGAGAGAAGCAACTCTCCTGCTGGACTCTCCCTCGACGAAGAGACTGCCTGCCACGAAGCTGGGACAGCCGAGGCAACAAAGAAATGTGCAGGAGTGATGCAGATGAACAGTGATTGGAGCTGGGTGAGAAGATTCCTTTTTATTTAGACCCTAACCTTAAAGAAAAAAAGAAAGAGGAAAATCCAGGAAAAGAGACTCTTAGAACTATTTTTTAAAGCGGCGAACTACCATAGAGAGAAAAATCTTAGATCCGAAAGAAAGGAACTAAGGGGAGAAAAGTGAAAAACCTTTTAAAACATAGAAAATCTGGACTTTTAAACTGGGTAGGCGTTGTTTTGGAAAGGCATAAAAATTCTGGACTACCTACTTGAAATTACTTGAATAGTGGACTTTGTTCCCATAAACTGAACTAAATTTGGATTAATTATATCTATAAGACTTGAAACAACGCTGAAACCTAAGCTGAGGGCACCATCTACTCGTGACGAATATACCAGACCCCTACAAGTTTAGAAACACTTTTTGATGAGAGAAATAACATCCATCTGGAGGATTATGGTGACACTTACTGTTTTATAACTAGTTACTTTATGATTACTGGAGATCCTATTATGAGAATAAGGAAGACTTTTAAGTAAAGCAAAGTGATTTTTGACTTGCGGAAGCTTCCTGGACTACTTAAATGGAATTGATTAACAACTCTGAGATGTAAAGGACTATGATTACTGAACTTTCTGAGGAGTAACATTGAACTGGAATATATTGCTTTTGGACTTGAGTAAGAGCGGGACTTACTAAATTAAGACAAGATGCTTCATCAGGGGGAAAGGAGTGAGATTTCAAGAGAAATGGTGTTGATGCTTCAAAGCATTAGGGGTGCTATGGAAAAGACTCACAGAGAGATAAAGTACCTAATACAAGGCATACATGGGAAAATAGTAAATATGCTACAATTGATGATGAACGAAGATCAAAGAGTCCAGGAAAGAGAGGAGATAGCAGAAGAAAAGACAGAACGGACAAATCAGCAAACAAAACCAAAAGATGGGAAGGAGGAGAAGATAAAGATAATAATGACTGATGAAATAAACCAAGGGAAAAGCACTTTAAGAGATTTAAAAATGGAATCAGATAACTGGGAAGATACTTTTGAAAGGGAGATAGGGGCATGGGTGGATATTCTGGAGACCTGGCAGCTTAGGAGGATAGAGATGGGAGAAATATTCAGTCTGAATGGTGACGATACAGATGTTGATAGAGATAAAGATCCAAGACAGGAATATGGGAGGCAAGCCAAAAAACGAATAAGAATTGAAGTATTAAAACGGGCGAGAGACAATGGATAGAAAGAAATTATTATAGATATTTTTTCTTCTTTTTTTCTAATATAATGATGGCCTGATTAGAAATTTATAGAGGAAGAAATAAGAATACACTCCTTTATATATTAGGATTAGTAATAGTGACCTGATTTAGGGGAAATATTAGCAGATATAATTTTTCCCCTTCTTTTTATATAATAGAATATAAGTAACAATTTGATGGGAAAGACTAGAGGGTGAAAGATGGTATTACCATGTACGTTTATAACATCATTGGCATTAAAATTGAATATTGAAATATTGAATAATTGCCTTAAAAATCATGTATATCAATTCTAGGATTATATAAGTTTGATTAATATAACAATTATTACGATTATCATTATTGATGTTTGTGTCAAAATGAATTATACCCAGGGGCCACACTGTTCATGTATTGATATTGATGTATATTTAAAAGTAAAAAATCTTAAAAAAAAACACGAATCTTTAGCTTGTCAGACGTATACTAAATAAATACTGAAATCAGTTGGGGGCGGGAACCTTCCAGTGTTGGAACATTCACAACTTCTGGAGGCAAGTAGTTCAACATTCACTAGGAGGGTAGCTGAGTCTGCTGTTGGGTATCCCAAGGGGGATGGTTATGGGACAGAGTGTTTGTTTATTGTTTTTGTTATTTTATTTATTGGCTTAATGATTTTTATAAGTTGCCCAGAGTTGCTTACTATGGGCAGCCATAATATAAATCTTTTAAATAAAATTCATTATCAAGCTCCCTTCAACTGAACCTTGTCACAGCAGTTGTCCCCTGGTCTCCTATATTGTCAGGCAAAAGGGGTTTCTAAAGTACTCAGACTCTGAGTTGTATGATATGTAATAGATAACAACCAGCACTTTGAATTGCACAGTGTAGCTCCCTGATACAAATTTTGTTCATAGACCATTCAGCAATGCTAGCTCAAGGGCATATGACACTCCTGAGACACATTGACTGCTGGTATCATGTGCTGCCAATGTGAAGTTTTGCATTTTTAGAATCATTCAGAAGAGGGGCTGTATTGTTGACCCCAAGGCTTTGATGCCCTAGGTCAATGTTTATTCAAACTAAAGCTCTCCCTGCTTTTATTTTATATATAAGCTTATTTTATAAACTTTCTTCACAAAACTAAGCACATACATAAAGTGGAAGAGAAGTGTCTACATTGTTATTTGAGCTGCTCTCTTACACTTTTACTTCAGGTGTCAATGCAGTAGCATTTTGTCAGTTTTATGGTATTTAAGGCCCAGGATATATTTTTCTTGCCATTGTTTAATGGAGCTAATGACCTAATTTGGTATTGAAGAATGGAACTTTGGATAAAACAGTAGCAGTGAAGAAGGAATCAGGGAATAATTTTGATGTTATTCTCTTCATCTGCAGTTTGTTAAAGTAAAAATTAAGGTTTGAAATGGGAACAGGAATTTCTGGAAAGAGGTTTAATCTTTTCTCCAAAGTGATGTGTGGTGCAGAAAGAGACTGTGAAGATGACCAAAGCCAGCTTTTCAGAACCCCAAGAAAAAAAGGCTGCTATCTGAATATTGGGGGGGGTGCTATCTGAAAATTTGGGGGGGGGGCTGTTCTAGTTACCAAAAGTCTCATGCCACTGGGTGAATAATTGAAAAATTTATGCATAGTAGTACTAGTGGTGTTGAATACAGTTAAGTTGTGGGTATGTTCTAGCATTCAAAAAAAAAAAGGCAGGTTCATTTAATTGTATTTTTTGCAAGACTCACAGAGATGATTCAGAAATTGTTTGTGCCTGTATCCACATGAGTGTACAAATGCATTCTATTTCACGGCTGCAGAGAACTGGGCATGGCTAGTTTAGTGAAGAGAAAGATCAGGGGAGACATGATAGCAGTGTTCCAATATTTGAGAGGCTGCCATAGAGAGTAGGGGGTCAAGCTATTTTTCAAAGCACCTGAAGGCCAGACAAGGAATAATGGATGGAAACTGAACAAGGGGAGATTCAACCTGGAAATAAGGAGAAATTTTCTGACAGTGAGAGCAATCAACCAATGGAACAGCTTGCCTTCGGAAGTTGTGGGAGCTTCATCACTGGAAGCTTTCAAGAAGAGATTGGACTGCCATCTGTCAGAAATGGTGTAGGGTCTCCTGCTTGGGTGGGGGGTTGGACTAGATGACCTACAAGGTCCCTTTCAACTCTTTATATAGTATTTTCTACTAGTATTCAAGTGAATATGAGTAAATAGCTACTGTAGAATTATCCACCCAAATTTCCCCTCTACTAAAATGTTAAAACAGTTTGAAATATGGAAGGATGGTGGGCATATTACTGTGGTTAACATGATGATAGTTTTTAAAAGGAAATATGTGAAACAAAAATTTCTGATATATCGTAATTTAGAAATTCTACGAATTAAATAGGTAAAACTGTGGTGCTTCATGTAGTGAAACTTACAACTAAACTTCCCAATGTTCTTAAAAATAATATTTTCAGCAAGCCATAATTATGTTACTTCATTGATATTGTGGAGACGATATGGAGGCAGTCTGAAAATTATGTTTTATATAATTCAAGAACTGCTTTTGAATTAGGAGCTGCGATGGCGCAGTGGTTAGAATGCAGTATTGCAAACTAACTCTGTCCACTGCCAGCAGTTCAGTCCTGAACTCAGCCTTCCATCCTTCTGAGGTCGGTAAAATGAGGACCCAGATTGTTAAGGGCAATATGCTAACTCTGTCAACCACTTAGGGCTGTATAGCACTAGGAACCAATAAATAAGTGCTATTGCTATTGCTCTTTTAAGAAAAACAGAAAATTGATTATGTACAAATTACATGTTCCTGTTCAGTTCTTTTAAGAGCTTTAAAAAGCTGAAGTAACAATGAAAGAAAACTTAATATGGTGAAAAGCATTAGAAATTAATTATTTACTACTATATAACTTTTAAGTTATATTCAGAGTGCTTAGACTAGTTTAATACACATTTTCAAATAAAACATTTTTCAAATAAAACATTTTTAAAATAAAACATTTTTAAAATAAAGTCTCTTGTGTATTATGCACCATTTTTCTAGTATCTGTGCCTTTAAGATTTTCCACCGTTTAGTATACAGTACATCCTTACTATAACAAATGACCTACATAGTAGGATATCAAATAGTTGAACCATTTTTTATTATTTTTCTTATCATATATTTATAGGCAATGAAACAAAATTATATTGGTGACTTTTTCTTTAAAAGTGGTAGTAGCTTTGCCAAAAAAATGGATAAAGATGCGAGTGATAGTAATTTTTTTTATTCCAGATTGTTTTTGTTTGCAGAGAAACCAAGAATTCGTACATTTTTTAAATTTGTGTCTTTTAATTGGAGTAATTAAGTAATTACTTACTCCAATTAAGTAATTGGAGTAATTAAGTTAATTATAGAATCTTGTATACATCTGAAAAACAAAGAATTTTTCAGTCAATCCAGATATCAATAGCTTGGTTTTTTTAAATTATCTTTCAAAATAATTGACAACAATTAATGACAATAATTCAACCAGGCTATTTCTTTCTCTTTTAATAATATCCTGGAAAAATGTTCAGGTTGGTTAATTGGGAAGTAGTATAGATGTGAGGAAATGATTAGTTGAATTTGCTTATTGAAAATTGTTTTAATTCTGTTGTTGAAAGTACTGAAATTTATATCTTGCAGCTTCTTGGTAATGCTGGTCATACTGAAGAAAAATTAGGTTTTACTTACGAAGATATCATCATATGGTAAGTGTTGTGTATTGTAAATAGTAATCTGATGATTGAAATTCTGGATTAAAGTAATAACAAATCAGAAAGTGATTTTATCCAGAGAAGATGGTTTGTGACAGAATTAGAACAAAAGGCTAGAAATTCTAAGTTATGATGGGTGATAAATGTGGAAATGGATTAAGGTGGATTTAAACTGAGCACCTCTTCAGACCCGATAACAGTTGTGGGCAGTAGAGATTATTAGCTTGACTGTTACTCTGACTGTTACTCCTGTCCCTGATGCACAGTTGGGATTTATGTCCAGCTTATATCTTAAACATAAGCCTGTTGTATAATATATCCTGTTTACTGTTAAAGACCTGAAAGAAAACCTTTAAAATTGTTTTTGTTTAAAATAACTGGACTTTTACTAGCCACACATTGGGATAGTAAAGAATTTAAATAATTATAAACAGTGGATAAGCAGATAAATACTACAAAATATTCTGTGACTTGATCTATTTTTAAAACAGTACATATGTAATATGTTATAGTGGTCAGCATGACATACAGGTAGTCCTTGATTTACGACCACAAGTGAGCCCAAAATTTCTGTGGTTAAGTGAGCTTTGCCCCATTTTACAACCTTTCTTGCCACAGTTAAGTGAGTCATTGTAGTTATTAAGTTAGTAATATGGCTGTTCAGTGAATCTGGCTTCCCCATTGACTTTGCTTGTCAGAAGGTCACAAAAGTTGGTCACATGACCTTGGGACACAGCAATGGTCATAAATATGAATCATTTGGCAAGCATCTGAATTTTGATCACGTGATCATGAGGATGCTGCAATGCTTCATAAGGATGCTTCATAACTCTGAAGCATGAGGATGCTTCATAACTCTGAAATATGATCATAAGTCACATTTTTCAGTGCCATTGTAACTTTGAACAATCACTAAAGGAAGGAAGGAAGGAGGGAGGAAGGGTGGGAGGAAGGAAGGAAGGCAGGCAGGCAGGCGAGGATTACCTGTATTTTCTTTTGGAGGTGTTAGAGCAGAGGTCTTCAAACTTGGCAACTTTAAGACTTGTGGACTTCAACTCCCAGAATTCTGGGAGTTGAAGTCCACAAGTCTTAAAGTTGCCAAGTTTGGGGACCCCTGTGTTAGAGAAATTTAGTATTTTACATGCATTTCCTTTAAGGCGGACAATAATGTCTTACTTATCCTTTACTGCTAACAGAATTGAATACAGTATAGTGCTATATTAAAACTCAGAAACAAATTTGACAAGTCCAATTTTATTTTGTATATTAATAAAAAAATATCTGTTAAAGATGTCAAATAGGTATTATTGACCTTATTTATATCTCAAGATTGGACATATTTGACTAAAGATTAACTTTATTCTTTATAATTTTAAAATTATATCATTGTGTTTACTGAGGATTTAATTTAAGAATCACAGCAATGCCATATTTTAAATCTGGTTTCTGAAAAGTCCTCTAGAACTTCGATAGTATAAACTTAACAACTGTCTGCACTCTAAACGCCGTCATAAGCATAGAAAAAAAAACCACAGTTCTTTTTAGACGTTGCAAACATGATTCTGTGTGCTTTTTTACCCAGTTGGCCATTCTTCTGACTTTCAAAATCTTAAATGTGCTAAGCTGAAAACCTCTGGGAAAAATGTGATATACCAGCGTAATGTTGAAAACATTTAGCTTTGTAGTTATTTTTACCCCATAATGATTTCACTTTTGATAATTCTGATAACTGCAAATGAATCCAGACAACTAGTACTTTTTAAGTGTAAAGTTAATGGATCTTTACTGGCTATAAAATGGAATAGCCAAAGAATTTAAATCTTAATAATTTTTTGAAATGGCTCCCAAGTTCATCTAAAAGCACATGTCACTAGGCCATGTGTTTCAAGGAGGTGTATCTCCTTAATTGAAAGCAGTGAATAATTAGCCTTTATTTGTATTATTGCAACTATAGAGATGAGCTTTGGGAGAATTTAAGCTCTTTAGAACTTTTTAAAGAAAGAAAAAAATTAAGTAATTGGGATTGATGGGTTAAATTGTTAAAAACGTTTGCAAATTTAAGGTTATATAATTCCTTAAATGTTGCAGAGATGTTTTTTTCTGTGGTAATTCTGACTCAGGTTCAATAATTAATATTTACAGCAAAGTCTAAAATGTTTTATGTTTGTGTCACTCTCTAGATTCATATTGTTTTTAATTTAATTAAATATATAATACATTAAACATTTAACAATTTTTCAATCACATTTATAGGAATTTATACATTATTAGCTGCTGATGTTGTAGATGTTGTAAAAAACACATTTTGGATACTACAATCTTAAAAAATAGTTAGACGAAGGAAGTTAATCACATAAAATGGGTTTGGGGGATATAGAATGGATATACTTTGATCATTTATAGCCTGAATGACTTATTTATCATCACAGTTTGCGGTTAGCTTTATTAAATGAAGCGAAAGAGGTGCGAGCAGCAGGACTCCGAGCTCTTCGATATCTTATCAGAGACTCCAGTATTTTACAGAAGGTATTAAAACTGAAAGTGGATTACTTAATAGCCAGGTAATTACCAAAATAATACTACAGTAATGTGATTTGGAATTGCTTGGATTTTTCATAAGTATCTGTTGTTTATATGACCCATAAACAGTGTCCATTTATATTATTAAATTTGTAACTTGAGCCTCCTCCAACAGGAATCATGATCCCATCCTTTATGTTAGGGGTCCCCGGCAGGCCACAGACCGGTACTGGTCTGTGGCCTGTTAGAAATTGGACTGCACAGCTGGAAGTGAGCAGCAAGCGAGCGAAGCTTCATCTGTATTTGCAACTACTCTCCTGCACTAGTATCACCACCTCAGATCATCAGGGATTAGATTTCCATAGAAGTGCGAACTGTAAACTGCGCATGTGAGGGATCTAGGTAGTGTGCACTTCTTCCCCCCTTCCCCGTCCGTGGAAAAATTATCTTTCACAAAATCGGTTCCTGTTGCCAAAAAGGTTGGTAACCACTGCTTTATGTATATTCAATGTTTGTACAGGATTCATGTATATACAGAAATTCTGCTTTCAGTCACATAAGCCAACACATAGAAGCATTTGGGAACACTAGCCACATATTAGTCGAATAAAAGCATCTACAAAGCCTGCTGTATATTTTATAACTCTACTGTTGTTCCTTCTGATGATATAATCTTGTTGATATTATGATTTGGAGCAATAAATCTGCAGGCATTTATAAGTGAATGGCCTGGAACAGTTCATGATGGAGGCTTTGAGGCAAATGTAGGTAATTCTCGACTTACGACTGGTTGTTTAACAACTGTTTGAAGTTAAGATGGAAAGGGTGCCTTATGCTCTGTAAAGCACTTCTGGTCATTGTAAAATGTTGCCCCTCCTTCCCCATGGTCACATGATTGAGATCTGGGTGCTTGGCAACGTGTTCATACGTAAGACTGGTTGCCAAGCGCCCCACAATCATGTGATTGCCATTCAAAATTTTCTCTACTGACCTCCCCAGAAAGTCAGTAGGGAAGCCAGCAGGGAAAGTTGCAAGCTGCTGTCACCTGTCCAAGCGTTCGTCCTCCCCTCTATGCACTGCAGAGTGGATAGATGGAAATCCATTGGACTGCAGAAACAAAACTAAGATCTTTAGATCTGATCTTTGTTTTTGCAACCTGCTGCAGGAGTTTCCTTCTGTGAACGGGAAGGGGGCTCTCCTTCACTGGACATGAAGCATTCCATAGATCTGAGCTTTGTTTCTCCAGCCAATCACAGACATTCTCTTCCACATGGAGGGGAAGGCAATTCCTGTGGTAGGTTGCAAAAATAAAGCTTGAATTGTTGGGGGGTAATATGCTGACTCTGTAAACCGCTTAGAGAGGGCTGTAAAGCACTATGAAGCTATATATATATATAAGTGCTATTGTTAAAAGATCTGAGCCCCATTGCAGGGGTTCCCTTCTGCACATGGAAGGGAACTGCTTTCCTGCCTGCGGCAGGCAACTGTTTCGCTTTGTCTGCTTAATGATTCATATGGTCATTTAATGTCTGCAAGTGACTGAGCTGGGATTGTGGTGGTTGAGTGAAGCGGTCATGTGGGCATCTTGCTTAACTATCCCTGTGCTTAACCGATATTCCAGCTCCAATTGTCATAAATCAAGGATTATCTATTTGGATTATTTTACCTCAGTAATGTTTAGAAGTTGAATCTCATCATTATAGCCCATAAAATAATTTTGGGTTGATTTGAGCATTTTTAGCCACTTGTACTTTGAGAGAAAGTGAAAAACATAGTTCTTGCTGGTTCTTTCTTCCCTATGCTACCCCTGTGCAGTCTCCTAAACATGTATTAGAAGATTCCTCTTCTCCCTGCTAATCTTTTGAAAGTAGATTTTTCAAAAAGAATAAGAAAATGTCACCTGTACTATTTTTCCATCAAAAGTATTCTATAGATAAACTTTCATGGAAGGATGGAAGCCTTTGTGTGTTGAGAGGCAAATTCTAGATCCAAACCAACTAATAATGCTGGTTATTTTAATGTCTGAATCCCAAATATAAGGAACTAATACATCAAAACTTTAAGAAAATAAACCACGTTTTATATGTAGTTATAAATATAAGTACATAAATATATATGTATTTAATTTTAGATGCATAGATATACAGCAAAGTAATGAAGTAGAACGAACACAAGCACTTCGTTTGGTCAGAAAGGTATGTGAAAACTCACAATACAATACTGTTATTTACTAAATTATCCATCTCAAGTTTTATATGATTATAAAATAATATTGCAAATAGCTTGATTATTTAATGTAGAAAACAATGCTGATAATGGAATTCAGTTAACATGGTATAAACAAGATTACAAGTACAAAACAAATATATGAATAAATATAACGGTTTGGTTGTGTACCTCATCCATGGTCACAGTTCTGACCTATTTGTTAAATTTATTGTCAACCATCTCACCGTCAGGCTACTATAGCTTACAACAATAAAATGGGAGGGAGGGATGATAAACATGTAAAAATAACAATAGTAAAGGAATGAAACAATAAAAATAAACAGTGGAAGTACAATAATATGAAATTCAAAAGATGAGCAGTGTGGGAGGATGAAGCGCAGGAGGAAGGTGGGTCAGTAAGTTAGTCCAGCAACCATCTTCAGTGATGTATTCTCCCACTTGGTTCCTCAGCCAACTGACAGCTATGTCTTCTGTCCCAGGCAGAAGGATAGGGAGAAAATCTCACCTGTGGGGGGCAGGATGTTCCAGAGTGCTGGTGCTACAGCAGAGAAGGCTGTTCTCCTGATCTTATCAGTCGGAGTTCCGTGACTGATGGCTCCTCAGCAGGCCACCTCTGCCAGCTTGAGTATGGGGGGCTTGCCTTAGTGGGACGAGATGGCTCATCAAATAGTCTGGACCTATGCCATAGAGGGCTTTAAAGGCCATAACCAAACAGTGGAACTGCACCTGGATGCAAACTGCCAGCCCATGCAGCTCGGGAAGCAATGGTGCAACATGGGTCATTCTGTGGGCCCCAAAGACTGCTTGTGCTACTGCACCTTGTACCAGTATACTCCATGTAGTCCCTGTGGCTTTCCAAAGCCAATCAATGTCAATGGACTCAGAAAAAGCTTAAGATAGGAAGGAGAAATATCAAATAAAAGAAGCATCAAGTATCATTTAGGTCCATTTAGCTGCTATGCGGGACTTCTAGTGAATAAATAATATTCAGGGCCACTTTTTGAGAGTCCACTTAACATTGATCAGCTTTAACAAATGTTAAAGTCCCTTTAGGAATTGGAAAAAGCTTATTGAAAGTCAGGACATAGTTAGCTTCAACTAAACTCTGGTTCAAAATGTGTGTATACCATTCTACTTTCCTACCTTATTGATGTCTGTGGTTTAAAATTCCATCTCAGAAAATTAGTCAAATTGGCCTCTATCCAAATCACCTATTTTTAATGGGGCATAAAGGACTTCTAGGTTCACATTTGGAGCTGTATGGTGCTCTCATACTCCTAGCTTTTCCATAGACATTATTATTTGTACAGTATGAACATTTTCAGACGGAGAAATTATTGGGGCACATTTCAGCAGCTCTTGAAGTAGCTTTTGAGTATGTTTTTGCTATTCAATTTTTGTGGGTAAATTGAATAAAAAGATCTTGAAGATGCTTTAGCAGCAATGTTTCCCTTCTTAGGGCTGCTTCTTTGTATGGTTGTAGTATAATAGTTATCTTTTGAAAAATAAAATTAAAAATTAAGTTACTGATTAAGAACAGAATACCAAAACAAAACATTTAAACAGGTGAAATACTGTTTAATATGAATAAGTGAGTATTTTGCATTGTTTCTTAATTGAGCCATGTATACAGCAAATACTTCCTTCTTTCTACATTTCTTTGCAGATGATTACAGTCAATGCTTCATTATTTCCCAGTTCAGTTACCAATTCTTTGATAGCTGTTGGAAATGATGGCCTTCAAGAGAGGGATAGGATGGTTCGAGCGTGTATTGCTATTATCTGTGAATTAGGTAAGCATTTTTAAAAGTATTTCAGTTAAATATGAGATTTAGTAGAGAGAATTATCAATCTCTTGGAATGAATGGGCAATCTATACAGTAGATTACAAAGCTGTGTAATTTTTATTGCATCCCCTTCCCATATGTCTTTTGAAATAAATTTAAATTTGTATCAAAGCATTTTGTGACTACTCAATAATAACTGATTATATATATTTTTAATATTGGATCATTCTTTGCAATATATATGGCATGTGCAACATAACCAAGGAGAAAGACCCATTGAATTTAAACTTGTTGCTAAAACTTAAATACCTGTTCTGATGTGTTTTTGAACAATTTGAAATGAGTCTTAAATAAGAGTTCTCAAAGTTTCTGTAAGGAATGTAGTATGGATTGGTGAAGAATTTTGAAAAATGAATTTAAGACTAATTTAATATTAACTTTTAAATGTAAGATTTTTGTCTGTGGAAATGTGATTAGTTATTAAATATTATCAAAATTTTAAAATTTTTAATACTCTTTAAAATGGAATAATCTCTTTCAGCGATTCAAAATCCAGAAATAGTTGCTTTCCGTGGTGGTCTAAGTACCATTTTGAAAAATGTAATAGATTGTCAATTAAGCCGTATAAATGAAGCTCTCATAACGACTGTTTTACATCTTCTTAACCATCCAAATACCCGACAATATGTGCGAGCTGATGTGGAATTAGAGGTAATTTTAAATATAATTGCATTAATGTGCTTATTTGTTCTAACTTTGAATTGCTTATCTACATGTAGTTTTCACTTAGCAACCACAATTGGCAGCTGAGCTGCCACTCTGTCACTAAGCAAGTCATCACATGACCATGATAGACTTACTACCGTATCTCACTTCTATAGATGTTAAGGGATATATCAGATAGTATGATTTTATTGCTGGCTTTGCCATTGACTGTACTTGTTGGAAGCGGACTGCGAATGTGCAAATGGCAATCACATAAACATAGCATGCTGTGGCAGTCATAAGTGCAAGGCCTAATCGTAAAGTTATTTTTTTAACATCGTTGTAACTTTGATTGGCAGCCATTAAGCAAGGACTCTTTGTATATCACATACAGTTTTGGAGCTTTGGCTTTTAAGCTTTTCATAACAGAATATTATCTATTAACATTGAAATTTGATACTTCCATATGTGTATGTAAATTATTCTTTTCTTCAAAATCAATTGATATTTATAAAATTAGTAAACAAATTATAACATCTCCCAGTGCCTTTTCTTTCTACGTTATTTCCTTTAAAAATAAGAAATTAGATGATGAGTTTAAATGCAGGGACAAGATCCATATTTTCATGTTAAAAGCCCAGATCAACTGTATCATACCAGTTCTGTTAAAAAGTAAGAAGCTTCTGATTAACAAAATATATAAATAACTATACAGAAAAAGAGGACAATATTTTTCTGAGCATTTAAATAGATTTATATATGATAATAATATATAAAATGATAATAGGAATGACACCAATCTTCTTTATTGTAGCGGATTTTAGCTCCATACACAGACTTTCACTACAGACATAATCCAGACACTGCAGAAGGACAGCTCAAGTAAGTACACAATCATTCTCTGCTATTCCCAGATTCCTAATTTGGGGAATAAGCTCTTTACAGCAATAGCATTTAAAAACAAACATAACAGCCTTTACTCTTTAATGTTTTTTTTAACAGAGAGGACAGAGAAGCACGGCTTTCTGCTAGTAAAATGGGAATTGTGGCAGCATTTCGATCATGGGCAGGTAGGCTATTTGTTCTCACTTTAACTGAAGTTAGTAAGTAGAATAATACACAGACACACACACACGCCTATGCCCTCTCTGCTTTGAAAATAGCCCATGTGGAACTGTTTAGCACAGTCAAACATCAACACAGTAAGTGTTTTATGGCATTCTATATTATGTCATAAACTGTTTAGCCCACGGTGAACTGTATAGCACAAACATCAGCACAGGAAACATTTTATGACATTTTGTATTATGTCATAAACTGCTTTATGGTAATATTTATGTCATAAAATGTTTTCTAAAATTTACCAAATTTCATTTCCACGGGAATCATGGATCTCAGATTATAAATGCTTTCTGTAATTTGGGGTACCATGGTTCACCCAGTTAAAGGTTACATGAAGCAGAGTTTTAGTAGTATATAAATGCTTTATAGGTTGAAGCAGAATCACTCGGAAATAAAACTTCCCTCTTGTGGGCAAACTGTAGATTGGAAATTTCTTTAGGTAAGAAAGGATGAATTAAATGTTTGGCTTTCAGTGCAGAAAAAACAATAACATGCACTAGACAAGTAGATGGTTTAAATGTATTGATTCACCCATTTTTTTCTGGTGTTTTTTTTTAACTTTATGATTTGTTTAAAGATAGTCTTCAACTTACAACCGTAATGGAACCTGCCCATTATGGTCATAAGTCGTGACAGTCATAAAATGGGTCACCCATAGATCTGACTTGATTTTACGACCTTTTTTGCAGTGGTCATTAAGTGAATGCCATGGTCATTAAGCAAACTAGTTGTTTGGCCAGTTTTGCCAAAAACCAAAAATAAATGCTGATTTTTGGACAAAAACATCATAAAAGAGTTATATGAATGTGAGATGTTGTAAATGGCTATAATGCAGGTCCATTGCCAAGTGCCCAAAATATGGTCATGTGATTGGGGGGTGGGGGTGGCCATCATAACTTTGGAACTGGGTTGAAATTGTACCGGGAAGGTCCATCGTTACTTTGAACTAGGCAACTGATTGTAAGTCGAGGGCTACCTGCCTGGTTTTATTAGCTGTCTAACTCCAACCGACTCTGGGCTTTAACAGATTCTGAAACTATAACAAAAGTGTCTGCTTATGTGTTCAAACGTAAAAACATAACACAGATTACTACTCTACCGTTATATAATTATGCCTTTCATTTTGTTTTCAGGTATAATTAGTTTATGTAAGCCTGGGAATTCTGGGATCCAATCTCTTATTGGGGTGTTATGTATACCTAACATGGAAGTGCGGGTATGTTTTCAACTTCTGCCGTTAAAATTGTGAGATTTGCATGTCCTTCACAGGCCACACTCAGTTCTCACAATACTGTTAATCTAGGAAATTTATAACATTCATTTTCTTAGGCATCTATATTCTGTGTGAGGACAAAACAAAAATGAATCAGATTGGTACCAAGTATCCTGGGAGAGGGAGCCACATTTGCCAAGTCACATTCTTGTAATGGTTGTTGCTTTAGATGTCCCACCAAGATAGCCATTTTGTGATTGGGCAACCCCATCCCAAGACAGAGTGTCAGTAGATCCATCACATGTTCTCAGCATTCATAATGTGCCCACTGCTTAAAAACTAGTTTCCTGCTGTAAATGTTTAATAAACAGTTAAAATTTTGGCAATTATAACAGGACATCAGCTATACCCTGAAGAAGGTAGTCCATGTTTTTTAATGTCTGAGTTGTATTTCTTTGATATTAGCTTCATATAAATATATTTCTATTCATCTTTGTAATCCTATTCCTGTTTATGTTACAGCGAGGCTTGCTTGAAGTTCTATATGATATATTTCGCCTTCCTCTTCCTGTTGTGACAGAAGAATTTATAGAAGCACTTCTCAGTGTAGGTTAGTATTGGACCTGGGGAAATGCTCCATGGTGTTTTCTGGGAAGATCCAGGAGCATTTCTTTATGTGGTGCTGTATTGGGAACTTTAACCACAGCTGAATTGCAATAATTATGTAGTAATCTTTCTTTGATAAACTTGAATCATGACATACAGCTCTAAGCATTTTATTTATGACATATAAAGGGCCCCTCTGAGGGAAGTCATTTGTTGTCTAAATTGCTAATCTATGAGATGCTTTTTAAAAATAATTTATATTTGAACCATCACTATCATGCATGAAAGATTTTAAACTTAAGATTTTTTTATGATGTTTGCAAGGCAAGCATGAACTCTCTCCCAGCACTGCAGAATAGGAGGAAGACCTGCTAAGGAAACAGTGAGAAATAATAATGCCGAATCACATGAGAAATGCCATGCCCTAATTTTGCAGGGTTTTCAGCTGCCCATCTTTAGAGTTCTTTTCCACATTTTTATTTGTGTAGATCCAAGCCATTTTCAGGACAGCTGGAGACTCTCTGATGGCTTTGTAGCTGCAGAAGCTAAAGTTATATTACCTCACCGAGCCAGATCCAGGTACTTAACTATTACCCACCCAAGCAAAATACACATTTTTGCCTCACTTTGATAAAGAAATAGATTGAAATAGATTTTTCTTTTTAAAAAAGTCAATATTCATATTCAGGCTTGTCATTTTTTATTTTATTTATTTTTTATTTTATCCAGGCCTGACCTCATGGACAATTACTTGGCCCTGGTTCTCTCTGCTTTCATTAGAAATGGACTCTTAGAAGTAAGTTCAGATTTTAAATTAAATTGCAAAAATAAAATCCGTTCTTTAGTACAGTATGTTCAGTGTAAAGCAACACTGGATGTCATATGTGCACCACATATCTAGAATTTTATTTCTTAATTATTCCAGGGTCTAGTTGAAGTAATCACAAGCAGCAATGATCATATCTCTGTCAGAGCAACTATCTTACTGGGGGAACTTTTGCATATGGTAAGAAAGATTTGCCTTCATTAGCCGATTAGCTGCTATTCAATTTAATAGGCATTAAATGTTGGATTTCATTTTCAGTAGTAAAGGAGGAGGAAATAATGTTCACAACTTAAAAAAACGATGCCAAGACACATTCAAGTTGCTGTCTTACTTTAGCAAAAAAAAAGATAGATAGTAACAAAAATAACTTTTCCTTCCCTCTTAAAATATAAGGCTTTTCTGGGTTTGGTCTACAAATCAAAGTTGCCTCATCTGTAAAATATGGGCAGTTTACTGCAAAATCCTTGCTTGTTTTCAATCCATTGCTGATGTTCCTGAAATCTCTCTTTTTCTTCTTGGTTTAAGACAACACAGTTAAGTTTCTTTTCTTAACTTGAGATCTCCTTCTACTAAAGTAACATTATCAGGTCCATAATTCATCATTTCAGCAAGTTGTCCATTTTAGGTTAGGATTGACCAATTGCTTGTTGCCTGCTTTAATTAATAGATAATATTTTGTGAATGGCTTTACCGTGAGATCTAATAGACTGCTTCCTTTGCCGCAAGCAAGGCAAGCAGTTAAAAAAGAGTGTTTTCCAATAGTTCCCCCCCCCAATCCAGTATTTTTAAAATAATGTATTTTTATTAATTATATTATTTGAAGTACGCTCTGGTCTTATATCATTAGAATAAAACAGGTTGCACAGGGGGGTTGGCGTGAGTAGGTGGAATAAATCTGACTTTGTTTCAAAACCTCTAAAGCTGTTTCTGTTTTTCAGGCAAACACCATTCTTCCACATTGTCACAGCCATCATTTACACTGCTTACCAACTTTAATGAATATGGCAGCTTCTTTTGACATTGTAAAGGAGAAGAGACTGTAAGCATAAATGTTAATAACATGCTTAGATACACTAAGTTAAAAGTATACATTCAGCTTTCATGCACATCAGAATACATTTTAGTTATCAAACATTTTAGTTATCAAAATAGAATACTGATGAGTCAGATAGATAGAATTACTTCTCACTGAAAGTTTCCTCCTTTTTTTCTGTTGATGGTAGTCCCTGCTGTATCAAACAGCTTTCCATCAGCAGAGGAACATCAGTTGTATAAATAACACTGCTGAGCAGATTTTGCTCCTTGTATTATTATTTTCATCTCAAAATTTCCTTTGCCAAAATAGTGATTAAGACAGATTGTGTTTATTTTCAAAAGAAAGCAAGTATAACCTCCTTGTTTTCTTGTTTTGAAATTACAAATTTTCAAAAAGACGTAACACTTTATAATATATTCTGTGAAGCAAACAACATATACAGTGAATTCAGAAAGTATTCAGACCCCCTTCACTTTTGTCAATTTTGTTATGCTGCAGCCTGATTCTACAGTAGAATCAGGCTATAGCATAACGAAATTGACAAAAGTGAAAGGGGTCTGAATGCTTTCTGAAACCACTGTATTTGTCTAAATTGTACATCTTTCATAAAGTTTATTTGGCATATTTCTACACCAGCAGCACTTATTCAAAGGCCAATTGGCATTCATTCTCTTTTTTTTCTGTTTATGGCCAGAGAGCACTATTGGTAGTGAGCTAATTGTATTTTGTTTTCGTCATTTTCAATTTTATTAGTTAACATTTTCAGGAGTTATTTCTCTGTGACTTAAACTTCAAAGCATGAATTAGAACTACATAAGTTGAATGCTGTATCCTTAAATAGTATTTTCATTTTTTAAACAATTTCATCTCCACTGCAGCAAACCCTAGAGGCGCTGATACTCCTGCATAATTATTCTAAAGACAGTAGCCTTAAATCTTGGTGTAAGAACCAAAAATTTGCAAAATCAATTATTATAGAACTACATGTAAATTATATTCAAATAATTTTGTTTCTACAGGTAATTCTCAAGTTACAGCTGTTCATTTAGTGACCATTCGAAGTTACAACAGCACTGGAAAAAGTGACTTATGACCATTTTTCACACAACCGTTGCAGCATCCCATGGTCATGTGATCAAAATTGAGATGCTTGGCAGCTCATATTTATGAAAGTTGCATTGTCATGGGATCATGGGATCACCTTATGTGACAGTCTGACAAGCAGAGTCAATGGGGAAGCCAGATTCAATTAACAACCATGTTGTTAACTTAACAACTGAAGTGATTCACTTAACAACTGTGGCAACAAAGATTGTAAAATGGTGCAAAATTCATTTAACTGTCTCAGTAACAGAAATTTTGGGCTCAATTGTGGTCATAATTCGAGGACTATCTATTTGATAATTACTTGTTAATGAAACAAATGAAATGATCCAAAGCCTGCATATTTAAGAATATCAGGGCAATATAATTGCCATTTAATCTAAACTCCTGAAATGGGACTTGGTTTGTAGTGGATTCACATCAATAAGCTTTAAAGCCATTTCAGCATAAAAATCCCTGAGATTAACAGAATATACCAATACTTTCAGATCCTTATTAAGTATAGTAATTGCATTATCATGTTCTTCTGCTAGACGAGCCAGTGCTGCACTGAACTGCTTGAAACGCTTTCATGAAATGAAGAAAAGAGGACCTAAACCTTACAGTCTTCATCTAGATCACATTGTCCAGAAAGCAATGTCAACCCATCAGCGAAGAGATCAGTATCGTGTGCAGAAAGATATCTTTATTCTTAAGGTAGACTTATCTATGTTTCTTTGTCATCAAAAGAACACAGTACTTACATATTTTTTAACCTAAACCTTCCTTCTATAGTGGGTAGTAATTCTAAACTAACTTTTTTTTTCATTTGCATGGGAGCTTATCTCACTAGATACTAGTTCAACTCTGAAGTTTGGGTTTTATTTGTTTAAAAAAATATAATTTTTGGTATGGTTAATTTGAAATGTGTTTAGTAACGCAGAGGCAACTTTACAGTGGCATTAATTTATTTTTATTTTCCCTTCCCTGCTGCTGAAGGATACTGAAGAAGCACTATTAATTAATCTGAGGGATAGCCAAGTTCTTCATCATAAAGAAAATCTGGAATGGAATTGGAATCTGATAGGGACCATACTTAAGGTAAGATGTACAGTATGATGATATTACAATTAGCATTTAAGAATTGAAATACAAGAAATTAATTGAAATAATTCTTACCATGCTTTGTATTTGCTGTTTTTAGTGGCCAAATATTAACTTAAAGACTAACAAGGATGAACAGTTGCACAGGTATGAAACTGTCTACTATATCGACAAAAATAATTACAAAAATATTTCATTTTGTCTTGGGCTTTTTTTGTTGTTGTAACATTTTAGCCAGCAGTTGATACATTAGAAAAAAAGAAATTATATTGTCTTTTCCTCCAATAATTTTGAATTTAGCTTCTTGTAAATGAAACTATTTTCAGCTATTTTAGATCCAGAAAGAAACATAAATCTAGTGTGGCATCCACATAAGAAGGAAACAGGTGTAAACAATTATTTTCAGATGCTGAACTACCAGCCCTCTGTAATGGATACAAGATATAAGAAGTTATTCTTAAGGGTGTTGAACAAATGGATAGGTTTTGAAAGTAAAATAATAATTATACTATTGTCTTAGCCACTGAGTTTGTGAGATCCTGTCACAGAACATGTCATAAAAAAGGATCTCTATAATGCTTCCAGTTATATGAGTATTCTGTTGGCCATTTTCTGATCTAAAACTTCATACAGAAGCATAATGATGTACACCTACATGGTTTAAAATTTAGCTGGCTAGACAAGGTTTGAGTTGCAAAAAATTTAAATGAGATGCTCACCATGCTTGATACCTCATATCATATGATGGCTCTGAAATATTACAATTCCCATCTACTTTTATAACTTTCAGTAAGAACTGTCTCTTGTTTTGAGAAGCACTTGTTACATTATATTTTTCACATATTTAATTAAAAATCAGATTCTGTAAGTGCAAGATGGCAGACAAATAATTTATTTTTATTTTTCCCTCCACCAATTAAAAAAAACTTATTCTAACTGGCTACTTTTAAATAATATATTCCTCTCAAAATTTCATATTGAATCCTGTCTATTCAAGAAAAAGATTATACGAGTTTGAAGTTAGCAAAGGGATATGAAAAGTTGTTGGTAGGTTCACATTTGTGGATAAGCAACATAAAGGAGAAAGATTTGTTGGATTTAAACATTTAACAAATTCAGAGTTGAAAACACATATCTGCAGTCTTCTTTAGCTTATATGTTGTTAGAGAAATAAAGTGCATCAGATTTCCTAATAAGTTACTGCTACCATTTCTGTAATATAAAATATAATAATCACCTACTTGCATGGGTTCAGAAGTATTGCTTGAAAAGGAAATCCGCTAATGTACGTGCTCCTCTTGGGGATAGCAGAAGGATTAATTTTTATTCATTTATTAAAATGCATATTTAATATATCTAATGAGTTTGTAACTAAGATTGCAGTAGATTGAAGGTATGAACAACTAAAATAAAAGATTACTGCACAAAAATCCTGAGTCTGAAAAAAATCCTTGTTGGAATAAAGAAAGAAGATTTGTTAAATAGGAAGAATCAGTGACAGAGGTCATATTAATCATTTCTATAAGTAAATGTCTTACAAAACAGAAACAGCTACAGAAAAAAGTTCTCTATTATTTCTCCAGCGGCTATTGAGTATAGTTTTGATAATAGACCTCAGGGACAAGTTAGATTTAATGTCACAGATTTTGTAAAAAATTCCTTTTGATTTAAGATTGATGAAACTATTATCTTGTAATATAAATAACTATAAACAGGTACATACATTGTCAGAAGCCTTTAGTTGTGTTTTTAATTGCCTCATTCTTTTGTTTGATGTTAGATTTGTACGGCGGCTGATGTATTTTTACAAGCCTAGCAGTAAATTGTATGCCAATCTAGATCTCGATTATGCAAAGTCAAAACAGCTCACAGTTGTTGGTTGTCAATTTACTGAATTTCTCCTTGAATCTGAAGAGGTAAAATTTATTTACTTTTTTAGTCATAATTAAAGACTGGCAGATTTCTGTTTGATGTATTCTAAATGCAAAATCATACAATTTTTACCAGGTTAACAAAACTGTAAATATTTCAATGGAAGAATTTAATTCTGAACCTTTACAATTAAGTAGGAAATACAGCTTAATTTGGGGGCAAAAATGGAATTCATAAAATATATTGCTTATTCTGGATCATAGTAGAACATGTAATATAAAAGATAATGGTAATGTTTTGCTTCAGTAAATAAATTTAAAATTAAAAGAGTATGACATGCGTAAAATTCTTTGAAATGATTATTCCTCCTCTTATACTTTGCACTACAGGGGAATATAAAATGTAATTAAATGGTGCCTGATTAAGTAGATTTTCCACTTAGTCTGACTGCTTGTCAAATAGTAATGCCACACCTTTTGTTTAAATACCTGAGGCAGGAGAATATTTTGGAACAACCACATTAGATTAGTTATAAAAAATAACTAATTAATGCACACCAACCAATTTCAAAGTTTATTAATCAAAACACATAACACATAAATTGCAATTAGTTCAGAAACAAATAAAATGCTAGTTATATCTCCTAAGTCTTGCCTTAGTTGATACATTAGCCAAGAAACTGTCTTTCATGCTTCAGAAGATGCATTTTAAGAGATACTTATGCATTTAGAAATTAAAACTTAAAAGGTAGTATGCACTGGCCTGATCTGCTTCAGAATATTGAGTAGAAGTGATACATGGGTCAATCAACATGCCCTTTTGCCTCTCAGGAAGGAAGACAGGAAGGAAAGAAGGAAGGAAGGCAGGTGCAACAAAAGGTAGATACAGACTTAACAATTATCTACAATTTCTACATGTTCACCTTTTGCATTCCTAACTTTCTGTGATGTGCAAAAGGTAAATCAGAATTGTTTGTTCCAGTTCCTTTTTTTTTTTTTTGGCTTGATTTTCTTTGACAAAACTCAACGTGTAGAAGAAAACAACAGAAGATTAAGTTCACTTTTGCCAAAACCTGGTCTTGGCTTGGCACTTTCTCTTTCCATTGTTAGCTTTGGAAAAAACGTGGATTGCCTGTGGATTGTTTATATTTATTACTGCCATAATCCCCATAGGAATGACTTTCAGTTTATGTCAAAATCATTTGAGGCATTATCAAGACTGACTGTCTCCACATTTCACATGTAATCTAAATTTCTTAAAAACAACTTCCCAGCATTGTTGCATACATTTTTTTTGTATTTTTTCTGTATTATATATTGTTTGATTTAAGCACAGATTTTTAAATGTCATGCGTTATAGAAATTTTATATTTACCTTTTGTTTTGCTTTTCTAGGGAACTCAGCAGTTGTTTGTTTTTATACCCCAGAAAAGTTGAAAATGTATTATTTTCATTAAGCAAGGAAAATTTGCTAAAAGTAACCTGAACAAAGTTTTTTGTTCTTTCCTTTTAAAGCAGGATGGGCATGGCTACCTCGAAGAGTTAGTAAGAGATATTGTGCATTGGCTTAACATTTCTTCGGGACTGAAACCAGAACGCAGTCTCCAGAACAATGGTTTACTTAACACGCTTAGTCAGCACTACTTCTTATTTTTTGGTACCCTCTCCTGTCATCCCCACGGAGTGAAAATGCTTGAAAAGTGTAATGTATTTCAGTGGTATGTATTTAGTTACAAAAAATAGTTTTTGAAATGTTGAGGTTCCAGAAACTTAAACATAGTAATTATCTTAATGTGTGTCATCATTGAATGTGTGGTAAACTATAGTTAGCTGTGACTAGTTGATATTAACTTTTTATTTTTGGAGAAGCAATGTTATTTTAGATTTTATTTGTAAAAACATTGAACACAAATTATCAGCAATTTAAAGACTGTTGTTGAAGAAGATAAATTTATTCTTAATGCTTTCTGAATAAACATTTCATATTTATAGAATGTAATGAGAGCTAAGCACTTGTCATTTCCCCTAGAAAAATGGTCGGTCACAGTCGGTGTTGGCAGGAGGACAGAGGTCGACCCCTAGACCCCTCGTTTGCGGGGTGCCTCAGGGCTCGGTCCTCTCTCCCCTCCTATTTAACATCTACATGAAATCACTGGGTGAGATCATCCGACGATACAGGGTGAGGTATCAGCAATATGCTGATGATACCCAGCTGTATATCTCCACCCCGCGTCAGTTCAGTGAAGCGGTGGATGTGATGTGCCGGTGCCTGGAGGCTATGAGGGTCTGGATGGGAGTCAACAGGCTCAGACTTAACCAAGACAAGACCGAGTGGCTGTGGGTATTGCCTCCCAAAGACTAAGTCGACTGTCCATCCTTAGTTCTGGGGGGGGGGGGGAACTGTCACCCTCAGAACGGGCTCGCAATTTGGGTGTTCTCCTAGACTCACTTCGAGACCACCTTCTACCACATAGCTCCCAGCGACCGGTAAGATCCCACGGAGTTGGTCTCCTCCGGGTCCCGTCAGCTAAACAGTGTAGGCTGGCGGGCCCGCAGGGGAGGGCCTTCTTTGTGGCTGCCCCAGCCCTCTGGAACCAGTTACCTCCTGAGATCTGGACTACCCCCACCCTATGGGCCTTCCGGAAAGCGGTGAAGACCTGGCTTTTCCGGCAGGCCTGGGGCCGTTGATCTCACTGTTGTAATCCTGCGAGATCCGGCCATGAATGGTGTGCATGGGTTTTTTAATTGTTTTTTAAATGTTTTTATAATGTTTTTTATATTTCTGTTGTAATCCGCCCGGAATCCCTCGGGAGTTGGGTGGCATAGAAATATAAATAAATAAATAAATAAATAAATAATAAATAAATAAATAAATAAATAAATAAATAAATAAAATGGTGGAAAAAATCAATATGTATTGTTTAAATGCCATAATAATATTCTTATATGTTTTATGATGTGTACTGCCCAGAGTCATTTAATGAGATGGGCAGCTATAGAACTCATATAAATAAATACATAAAAATTATTGGAAAGTAACCTAGACAAAGTTATTCTTTGGCCCAAGTAACTTCAAAATTCAACAGTAGCAGAGACATCAATGGAAGAACAGTAAAAAATAAAAGAAATTTAGGTAGAGATCACACTGCTTTTCTTAACTAGGAACATATCTTTTTAGATTCTGTTTTAGTTATAAGAATATATCCATATCTTATTAGAATTCTATTCATTGTTCTTTTTTTCCCCAGTCTCCTTAATCTGTGTTCCTTGAAGAATCAAGATCACTTACTCAAACTGACAGTTTCTAGTTTAGACTACAGCAGAGATGGTTTAGCAAGAGTCATCCTTTCTAAAATCCTAACAGCATCAACCGATGTAAGTGAAAGGCAGATTATCTTATTCATGTTTTCATGGTATGGTATAGAAGCTGAAATGATGAACTATGTTTGAATCCTTTCTCAGACATAAGCTTGAAACTAACTGGGTGACCTGAGTCAGCCATTTTCTTTCACCCTTCATACCCTTATGAAGGAATGTCCTGAAAGATGGTAAGAGATAAATACATCATAATACTGTAGATAAACTTATAACAGTAAGCTATTTATTTGCTTTTAGCCATCTGTCAAGTTCACGGCTACTCAGCTGGTTTAGGCCATGAAACATAATACCGACATAGTAATAAAATCATATAAATATAACCAATTTCAAATAAATTCAGTTACAATAAAATACAGTGAATCATGCTAAATAAAAATAAAAGTAATAAAAGCCATGGAAAAAGATGAATTTATAAAACTGCGTTATATGTGGCCAGATTATACATTTCTCAGGGAATTCTTTACTGTCAATTACCATTTCTGCTGTGGTGTACTTTACCCATCTGCCCAAGTTAAATTAGGTCAGATTTATGCAGAAATATTGAAAATTCAAAGGGATTCACAAATTTTTAAGCATCACTGTGTATATATATATATATATATACACTTAAACATGTCATATTTAACCCAAAGAAATCTGATTCTGAATTAAATCTCTCTCTCCACTCCCCCTAAAACAAAAACACCACTGGAAGGTTGATAGAAAAAGCTTGTCTGTGTCTTTTACTGTAGTTACAATGAAACTCATGTTATTTCTCCCCCTCCCCATTTAAGGAGAATATTGGAACGGGACCTAATCTTTTTAATTTTCTTTCAATTAAATATATTATATTTGGGGAAAATGTTATGGAAGGCAGAAGCTTATAGATCAAGTAGACTCCAATCTTGGTTTTGATTTGAAATTAACATTAATTATACAATGACATGTTGTGTATGTAAACCCAATTGCTAATCATGTTCCATTTTCTGGTTTTTCAATGATCTGTTTGTTTTTTCTTTCATAGAATTGTAGGTTATATGCTACAAAACACCTCCGAGTCCTTCTGAGGGCCAATGTGGAGTTCTTCAGTAATTGGGGAATTGAGTTACTTGTCACACAGCTTCATGACAAAAATAAAGCCATTTCTTCTGAAGCACTCGATATCCTTGATGAAGCATGTGAAGACAAGGTGAGACTTTTTCCTTGTTCTTTAGTTGAAGAAGAAATACAGTAAGCCTTATTTTTTATATTAATCCTGCTTACAGTATATATTATATTAATGACTATATTGTTATTATACCACATTAACTCTGTCCCTCTTGTCTTCTATTTTTTTTAGGCTAATCTTCATGCCCTCATTCAAATGAAACCAGCACTTTCTCATCTGGGAGACAAGGGTATGCTTCTGCTGCTAAGGTAAACATTTACTGTATTATTCAGGTGAAAACAAGGTACTTAATTTGCATTTGCTCTGGATGTATTTTATAAACAATGGTTTGTTTTGTTTTGTTTTGTTCAGATTTTTGTCAATCCCCAAAGGGTTTTCCTATCTAAATGAGCGAGGCTATGTAACAAAACAAATGGAGAAATGGCAGAAGGTATTTAATTATCAAATTGGAATCTTTCCTTGGAACTCTGTTATATGTGTGTCAGCTATTATGCTGCAGCTTTACCTAAGCCTACTTTGTTACCAGCAAATATTAGGGACACGTGCTCATAAGGAAGACTATCTATGCGTTGATTTCAGAATAATTTTAAATACATGTAGTGCTCACTTAACAACCATTCATTCAGAGACTATTTGAAGTTATGATGGCAGTAAGAGGAAGAAAACAGCAGGGTGGCCAAAACAGCAGACATGGAGAGAGACAGACAGGTGGGTGGAGTTTAAACAGAGGGTCGCATTGCAGGGCAGGAAAAGCACAAGATCCTTGCCTAACAACAGTACCTTTGGTCATCTAGTCTGATGACCAAAAACAGGACTATTGAATATTCTGTCACTAAACAGTGTTGTAACTTGATATATAGCTAAAAACCACATCATTTAAAGATGGAAATTCTGGTCCCAGTTCTGTTAAGCAAGGACTACCATCTGTACCTGTTCAGCTCCTTCCATGTGACTTCTTGTGCTTAGAAGTGCTGATGTTTGGAAAAATTACACTTAAAATTCTATTTTAGGTAATCTGTTTGAATAAACTAATAGTTTAGTGGGATTAACAGTATTCAAATTAAAATTTTAAGAGAGCCATTTCTTGGAGGGTGATTGAGTTTGTACACAAGCTCAATTTATAAAGAGTATATAGTGCATATATGAAAATTTTGCCGAATCTTAAACAGTTTTAATTATACTTAGTATTTAATTTTTATAAAAATGATTTTAAATGGTATTTTTAGAATATCATTCTTAGAATATAATCTTCTTAGATCAGTATTTCTTAAAGTGTGGTCCTAGGACTCCTGAGGGAGCAAGCCTCAGTGGTCCACAAAATCAGAATTATTTGCCAGCCCATGTTGAAAAGTAATATAGTATTAAAATTGTTTGAAGGTAAATCACATGTAATATTGTTTGGATGGAAGAAGGAAAGTCAGGGATTTAAAGACAAAGCAATTTTAAAAAGTTACATTTGATCCACATTCTCCAAATTAGTCCTATCCAAAACTGCCCCTTTCATTAGAAGTACTTGCTGAAACTTAACTAACATTTCCGCATAACCTGTGGAAGTATTGCCCTACCGAAAGAGGCTGTGTGGGTTTAATAATAGGAGAGCTTATCCTTTGACTACTTTGTATGATGAACATCCTGGTGTAACAAATGAATGGAGAGGCATTATCATTGATGCCAACTATTCCAATTGGTTATAGAAAAATAAATTTATAACCAAATAGAAAAGTTGTATAGGACAGTCAGGCTTATTTTGTAAAATTGTGAACCTGAACCAATGGGAATTGCATTGTGTTAATCTTGCTCAATCTTGTTGTCTCTCATAGAGACATGTTTTTAAAGTATTTTGATTATAAAATCAACTTCCAGTGAGTATTTTATCATATCGGTGTTAGGGAACATTTTTTACCTGGGTCATTATGTAATGTGTTTATAAACATAATTTATTGCTAGAGAAAATGTTTTTCTGAAGATCTCTGAATTCCATTATATCCTAGGAATACAATTTAAAATATGTCGACTTGATAGAAGAACAATTAAATGAAGCACTTACTACGTACCGCAAACCTGTTGATGGTGATAATTATGTCCGTCGGAGCAACCAAAGGTAAAATAACCTTGACTCATTTGTTAAAGCAATGCCTATAGTTATGCAGATGGTTTTAAAATTGTTAGAATTAATTCAGTGCAAACTGGCTGTTTTTCTTCCCCACAGATTACAGCGGCCACATGTCTATTTGCCAATTCACCTCTATGGCCAACTAGTACACCACAAAACTGGCTGTCATTTGTTGGAAGTTCAGGTGAGGAAATTTAATGTAACTGATACAAATAAATTAATATTAATTAAATGCTATATTCTTTTCACTATCTTTAGCATTTATTTGCCTATTACTGATTCAGAAGTATGTAGCATAATCCACGCTACAAGGCAATTTGACTTGGCTTACCCAGCATTGACTCCATAAGCAAATCAGGATTTGTGAAATCACATATAAGTTTAAACAATTGCCAGAATTCATGCACACACTCTCTCTTTTTAACTGATGGGAATAATTGCTGAGGATTAATTTATAAGGATAAGAAGAGATACTTCAGCTTCTTGCTCCTTCACCCTTGATATTTTAATCCCTATTTCTTTAGTCTACAGAAATAGATGAATAAATAAATAAATAGATTGCAGTGACATTGTTTTGCCTCTACAAGATGTGAAAATGTGATTAAAAGCATAAATATTTGTATTTTGTTACTAGCACTGCTGTCATATGAAAACAGAATTGAACACTTGATAAATAAATTAAATTGCACTGTGGTTGGTTTTTTTGTCGTTGTTGTTTAGAGTATTGTTCCTGACCTGAGTTACACTATCCGTTCCCCTATGCTGGAAAAATGGGAGGGGATTAAGCAACTAAAAGCTGCTCTTTGGGCACTGGTTAGTTAAAAATATTTACTACGTTTTAATATATATATCTACAACTAAGTATCAGTTGGTGATCACCAGTTTGCTTCTATTCTGAAATGTTTGTAAATTGCTATAGAGAGATGAAATAACATATTAGACTTTGTTTGTATTCTGTTTCTTTTTAACTAAAAATGATGCTTAAAGCAGCCAGTAATAAAATGTTAAATAATTAAAATACATTAACAATGGAATTTATAAATAATATATTTGTATTGAGACAGACAAATGAACTATGAAGAAGGCAAATGCTTTCTGAATGAAAATATAATTGTCAGCAGAACTGTGTTATATTTCTAGCTTGGAAGATGAGCTGGAAGGATTTAGGACTTTGGAACAGTCATTAAAAAGATGGCTTTTTATGTTCCTCTAAGAGGCTTTGAAGGAAAGCATGCAAATTATAAAAAATAAAAGCAAATATTTTGGGAGAATTAATTTTAAATTATGTCTGGCAACGATAACTGCAGCCTTTATGGTTTCTCCTTTTTTCACTATACAAGTTTAGAGATTACATTGATCTATGTCTATTAAACCAATAAATAAAGATTGTCAAAGTTTGGCACAAGCCATTCAACATTAGAAACCCTGTGTCCTGCTTGTTTCCAGTGGGAAAAATGAAAGGTTTCTTTAGCTTTCAAAATGGTTTAACTTACTGGAATCACAAAGAAAACATTAGGACAATATTGCAAACATCTCCTGAAAATAAAATAAAATAAAACAAAACATGCTGCAGTTGGCTGCCAAAATTACTTTGCGTCATCACAAGAAACACCATTTTTTTTCTTGGTTAATAAGTCACGGATATCACACTGTTAGTTATCAAATTTATGGTTTTATCCACTTGACTTTGGGTTGTTAATCCAAGAAAGAAACTTGATGTCAAGGTTAAATGTTGGGTATTATACATGGTATCCTGTGGGTTGAATCCAATGGTTTCCATTACTCCTACAAAGGAAGACTCCTTTAGTAGAAGGGAATTTTACAAGTCTGTAATATTAACCACATTAACCATATTTTTTATTGGCGAGAGTAATAAAATGGATTAAGCAGATTTTAAAAAGCATATTCCTTGTGAATTTGAAAATTAGACTATAAATAGACTGATGCTAATATTTTTAAAAGAATATCCTTCGACAACTCAAGTAGATACTTATGTAAATAGAAACAGTGTACTGGTTATGCAAAATCTGTTTTGAGTTTATAAATCACTATAAATCAATGTTTGTCAAACATTCTTTGATTTTCTATTTATTTATATTTATTTATATTTAAGGGAAATATTGGATCTTCAAACTGGGGATTGAATTTGCTTCAGGAGGAAAATGTGATACCTGATATAATGGCACTTGCCCAGCATTGTGAGGTCCTATGTATTAGAGGGTAAGTAGAACTTGGAAACTGGAAATGGCATTGTAAAACGTCTGTGAACAGTTTATTTTGCCTGTGCATCAATGTATTTAGATTTTTATGATATCATATAGCTGAAAGAGACCTCAGAGATCAACCTTCTCTCGATGCAGGATCTAGTAGAGCATCTCAGATATATGACCATTGCTCACATTTCAATTAAAATGCTGTTATGGTTTGAGACCATCACCATGGAGAACTAGCTACTTTTTGTTCCACAGCTGACAATTTGTATAGTCGGGAATTTCCTTTTGATGTCTAGCATGAACTTGCTTCCTTGCAGATTTAATCCATTGATTCTGGTCCTGCCCTCGGAAGCTATAGACAATAAGTCCACTCCCTCTCCAGAGTGACAGTTTTGAGATTAATTGGAAGAGGCTTAGTAGGCTAAATATACCCATATCCTTTAACTATTCCTCACAGGGTGGTTTCTAGACTTTTTATCATTTCGGTAGCATTCCTTTGATCTTGCTCCAATTTGTCACTTTCCTGTTTGAAAGATAGTGTTCAGAACTGGATAGAGTATTCCACATGAGATCTAATCGAGGCAAGATAGAAGAGAACAATTGCTTTCTGCCATTTGGACTCTGTGTTTCTGTTCATTCACCCTAGGACACCATTTGGCTCTTTTTTTGCAATTGCATCAGTGCTGGCTTAGATTGTAATTCACAATAATGCCTGGTAGCGTTTGCATGTATTACTATCATACTGCCATCCCCCCTCCCCCTCCCCATCTTATACTTGTGCCTTACTTTTTTTTCTTCCTTCTTTAGATTCCTCTCCATTCAATTCCATCTTAATCATTTCAGCCCACTTCTCAAATTGCCTAGCCCTTTTTGAATTGTCTTTCTTTCATCTTGAAGTATTATCTACCTCCTCCAGCTGAAGTAAAATTATTAAAGTGTGCTCTTCGAGTTCATTCAGTCAATCAAAAATCCATCTAACAATAGTATTATCTAGCCTTTTTTAAAAAGTAAGGAGAATATCATGAAGCATTCTGTTGAAGACTGTTGCGGTCTAATTTTTATAACATTTCATTAATCTAGGAAGTTAGTAACTCTGTCAAAGAAGGAGATACAGTTGGTTTGGCATACTTTGTTTGCAACCTTTCCATGCTAGTTCTACTAACTGTAGCATGCTTATTCTCATGCTCGCAAACACCTCACCTTAGGGGAGATAATGTTCATCAGGATGGGTGCCATAGCAGAAGACACTTGTTTCCTGGGTCCCATCAGATTTAACTCCTTAACAGATGGGATCTGCAGTAAACAGGTAGTCCTTGACTTACTATCACAATTGGGGTCGGAATCTTGATTGTTGAGCAAGGCTGCTGTTCAGCAAGATGCCCATGTGACTGCTTTGTTCAATGAGTGCAATCACGCCTTTCCCATTTGCAGTTGTTGTGCACCGGGTCTGTTTGGGGCTGTGCAATCCCATTCAACATCAAGATGGCATGGTCCCAGAATCAACAAACTCAAAAACCCAAAGCTTCTCAGTTTTGCCAAGATTTAGTTGAAGCCTGTTGTTCCCCATCCAGATTCCCACCATCTCCTGGTGTTGGGATAAGACATCAACAGCATATATTAATTTGTCAGGGGCAAAGATGTATAATTTATCAACAGTATACCGACGATTCTTCACCCCATGGTGACAGATCAGCTAATCCATTGGCTTTATGTAGATGTTAAAAAAGAGTAGAGAGAGTTGAACCCTACAGTACCCCACACAGTAGGGGGCTATTGGCAGGGTCTCTTCCCTCCCAGGCACCACCATCTACAATGCCATCCACCCATAATCCCCAGAGCCACTCAGAAGGATTCCATGATTGATGCTATTGAAAAACCACTGAATAGTCAAACAAGACTAGGATGAATACACCAGCCGGGATCATCTAAAAGTACAACCAATGCCATTTTTATTTTTATTTTTTGCTCTCCTCTTCCCCCTGCTGCTGATGAGGTAGGCCTGGCTCTTAGTAAACAGTAGCTACCCAGCTACAGCTGCTCTCATCACCCTTAACTCCACAGCTCCAGCCACTCTGTGCTCTGCTACTCCAGCCATCTTTTTCCTCCATATGCTGATGAGGCATGCCCAACCTGGCCCTTTATGAGGTAGCTGCTAGCTGTGTGCAAGGCCTTCTTCCCAAGGTCTTATGTGGTAACTTCAATCACAGAAAGAATGGTCATTAAGCAAGGGTACCTATACCAAATAGTTAGATCTCATGTTTTAACTGTAACTTGAAAATAAAATTTCTGTCTGTAGTAGTCATTAAGGTTGTGCAAAACGTTATACTTTGAAGTGTCTCAAAGAAGTAAAATTACATAAGCATCCTTTCCTAATGCAAAACAGAATGCTTTAAGCAATTTGGAAGGTGTTGGAGCTTAAGCACAGTTTCTCTGTTTTAAATTCTAAATGTGTTCAGATAGCTTAAAGTAGCCCATTTCATGCTTAGAACATTGGGTAAAGTTTGGCCCTTGAATCTTTTTAAAATGAAATATTTTGTAAACTCCTTGTGGTAATCCCTATGCACTTTAAATCTTCCTGATCTTTCTTGGTATGTTATTGTTTCTTGTTTACCATCTATTCTATCTCCAGTCTCCATAATAATATACTGGAGATATATAACTGAAGTCTAGAAACCAAGCAGTAAAACAGTAAATAGTTTAACTATTTAACAGTAAATAGTTAAAAAAAGTTATTCATTCAGGTGTAATCTGGCAAGGAAAAAAATGAAATGCATTAATTAAAACTGTTGATATTATTCCCCATATATTTAGTAATTCTGTATTTTTGTTGCATTAAAAACTTGAGTACTGTTGTAATGTTTGGAGTGTGTTCTGGGGGGGAGGGGGTGTGTCACGCTGATTATTTTGAAAATCCCTAGGCAAATTCAAAAGGAACAGAGAAAGCATTTTTCTATAGTTCAACTGCATTGCATTCCCACTTAATTTATCTTCGTAATTTTCATTTGACTTTTATTTTCTAAATGCAGGACCTGTGTCTATGTGCTTGGCCTAATAGCGAAAACAAAGCAAGGCTGTGATATTCTGAAACATCACAATTGGGATGCAGTAAGACACAGTCGAAGGCAACCTTGGCCAGTAGTTCCCGATGATGTGGAGCAACTCTGCAATGAACTCTCTTCTATTCCCAGCACTCTTAGTTTGAACTCTGAATCTACCAGTTCAAGACATAACAGTGAAAGTGAATCTGCACCATCAAGTAAGCTATTTGGCAGCACTAGTAGCTAACAAATGTCTTCCTTTTTTTCGAAAAACATGTAGATTGCGAGGCTGACCTTTTTCTTTGCATGTACTTCATAAAGTACAATATACTACCTCATAAATCTTTAATTGCTTTCCTCTTGTTGAGCAGAGGTAGCTTAGAATCATATTGTAAACCAACAATAATAAGTGCTTTAAACCTAATTAATAATTTTGGTTTATTGTGGACAAGGAACATAATTCCAAATTATATTAAGGTAAATAATGTTAATTTTAATAATTTAATTAATGTTAATATGTTAATGTCAATAATGTGTTTATCCAGTCATAAATTAGCAAAGAGGTGGGCAAACTTTGTTTTTGTGAGATGTATTTGTTGGTGAATTTAGTTCGGTTGTTTTGCTAGTAGCTATCAGTGGTTTCTTAGCCAGAAATACCTAGGTACATACCTCTGTGAACTCATTTTTGGAAAGGATGATTTAGTTGTTCCAAGATCTTAAGATCAACATTAGTCCAGAAACCATTCATATAACTAGCAGTTGCTTGCTTTTTAAGAAGTAAATTGCAATTTGGCAGATCCAGATTGGGGCCATGATACAGAAGCCAATGGGACTTTTAATCTATACTGGGACTCGTTTCAAGCATAATTTACATTTGAAAAAAAATCCATTTTTTCATTTCTTAATTGTATGATCAATGTCAGAAGTACATGAAAATGTAGATCTAAAATGCATGCTTAAATAAGAACACTTATGTAAAAATTTAAATTGATGAAGACAATTTCATAAATACTTCATTAAATTTACTTCATGTAAATTTCATTAACATGCTGAGGTGAAATCCAGGTATTCTATCACTAAATTGGAGGGGAAATTTTCCTAGTCTATAGGCCTAATTATAAAATAATATTGGTAAAGATTTCCTTTCATCCCCAACAGACTCTTAATACTCTTCTGACTTTTAGAATATGTAAGAAGTCACCCTATACTTGTTGCTTTCATTTAATGTTCAGCTTCTTTGCAGAACTAGCCTTAATTACCCAAACCTTTGTGGATCAAAAACATGAGCATTTGTTTTCATTTCAGGCATGTTCATCCTGGAAGATGACCGGATTGGCAGCACCTCCACTAGCACATTTTTCTTAAATATCTCAGAAGATGCAGAACAGAATCTCTATGACCATACCGGGCCCGTGAAGGATAAGGACCGCAATCCCTTTCCCTTTTTCTCCTCCCGCAGACTTGTCAGGAATCGCATCTTGAATTCTCTTACCCTACCCAATAAAAAGCTGAGGAGCAGCAGTGATCCCAAAGGAGGCAAGCTGTCTTCCCTGGAGAACAAGATGGGCTTAAGGCGAAACCGGACAGTAACAGAACCTTGCAGCAGCATGGATTTTACACAGGGAGATGACTTTACCCCGGTGTTCAAGGTTCCTAAGATTCACACTCTGAAACTAGAAACTTCATTTGTTGGGAGCAAGCACAGCGAAGATGCAGATAGTACTCCAAGTATTGGTGAAAATGACCTTAAGCTTCCCAAAAGTCTTGGCCATGAAAATCACAGGGAAAACTCCAGCCGAGAGAGACTCATAGAAGTTTCCACGCAGACTCATTTCAAGAGTCGTAGTTTGAGTTTCAATACGGACACGACTACAAGTGGCATAAGTTCAATGAGCTCAAGCCCTTCCCGAGAGACTATGGGAGTGGATGCTACCAATATAGACACTGACTGTGGGAGCTTAAGTACTGTGGTGAGTACCAAGACCATTAAAACAATTCAGTGTTCCACCCCACAGTCTAACCACCTCCCTCTGTCAAAATCAAACTCTGTCTCCCTGGTACCGCCAGGGTCTTCGCACACGCTTCCTCGGAGAGCACAGTCACTAAAAGCTCCTTCCCTCGCTACTATAAAAAGCCTGGCTGACTATAATTTTAGTTACACCAGTTCTCGAGATGCGTTTGGATATGCAACCCTGAAACGCTTGCAACAGCAGAGGATGCATCCCTCTCTGTCACATTCTGAAGCCCTGGCTTCTCCAGCAAAGGATGTACTCTTTACAGACACAATCACAATGAAATCTGGCAGTCTAGACTCTCGACTAACGCCCAACCGGTGAGTAATAATCGTCTTCTGCTTTTCGTCATTAAAAGTATCATGGGAGAGGAATTATTTTTTTAAAGAAATACTGATCTCTTTATTCTCCTGGTGCATTTTGAGGAGCATCTGTTTTCCAAGAAGACTTTTATCTTACTTTTACCTCTGCTAAAACAGCTGTAAGGGGTCAAGATGTGAAGGGAGAATTAGCACTGCTTAAACCAGATAGAACAGGGCTGTCAAACTCGCGGCCCGCGGGCCGGATGTGTCACATGCTGGCCACACCCATGCCCGGTTTAGCGAAGGGGGAAAATGTCCCGATACGTCACGTGACGACGACGTGACGAAGCGAGTTTGACACTCCTGAGATAGAACTACTGGGTAATCATGGACAGGTGGATTCTAGTTTTAAAGCTGGGAAAAAAACAGTCAAAAGTCCATTGGTTTAAAACGGTGAAAAGAAAAGGCGTTAAGATTTAAACATCTAGGGGGATTGATGTCTATGTTTGGTAGTAATAAATCTCGTGTATGTGTATGCTGCTTTTCTTCCCTGCAATTAAATCAATTACCTAGTAGTATGAAGTCCTTGAAGGTACTTCTGCTATCTATTTCCTGAACATTTCTGGAAAAGTCAGAGATTTATAGTTAAAAGGGACCTGAAATTGCTCTAATCTGAATGGCCTTGCTCATTCATATTTAAGTGAATTAATAATTTTCATATAACTTTACATTTAGCTATTCTCTGACCATCTGAGGCCCCAGATTGTTGGGGGCAATATGCTGACTCTGTAAAACTTCTTAGAGAGGGCTGTAAAGCACTGTGAAGCAGTATATAACTCTAAGTGCTATTTCTATTGCTATCTTGTTTTTTAGAGGTGTTAGTAGCCTATGATTCCAAATGAATGAAGAATGACTTAGGAAATTTTTAGATGATCCATACTGGCTACAGGGGAGTGCTGCCATGGCAGAATTATTCTTTGCTGTGATCACAATAAGTGTGTGTGTGTGTGTGAGAGAGAGAGAGAGAGAGAGAAAAAGAGAGAGAGAGAGAGAGAGAGAGAGAGAGAGAGAGAATCACATACAAAAGGAGTGTGGCTTGGTTTGTGCTGCTATTATCACCCATCTTTTCTGATTTGACATCCCTCCCTCCCCCCCCCCCTACTTTTCATACTCCTAACAGTTCTAGCTTCTAATAGACAGCATGATACCATTCAGATTCAGGAAGCATCAGAAATTCTATTTTATTTAATCAAGACTAGATAAATATTAAGCAGCATATTGATTTTGTACTTTTGGGGTGATCCTTCAAGTCCTGGTGACTGCCTGGACTAGTCCCTGCAATTATCTTGGCAAGATTTTTAGAAGTGGCTTGCCATTTTCTTCTTCCTAGGGCTGGGCAAGAATGACAAGGTCACCCATCTGGTTTTATACCTAAGGCAGGATTAAAACTCATGGTCTTTTGGTTCTAGCCTGGTGCCTTAACCACTACACCAAACCGGTACTTGAACTAAAATTAGCCATGGTATTTTAAAATATGGTACTCATTATAATAAAACCAGGGCTGTTATTCTCAATATGCTCCTTCTGCATGTTACAGGTTCATGAGAGCTTTGAGCTATGCGTCATCCTTAGATAAAGAAGATTTATTAAGCCCTATAAACCAAAATACACTGCAGCGTTCTTCTTCTGTCCGTTCCATGGTGTCTAATGCTACCTATGGTAGCTCAGACGATTACATTGGACTTGCTCTCCCGGTTGACATCAATGAAATATTTCAGGTATGTGGACAATATTTTTATCTTAAGGGAGGGAATTAGTCATATTAAGTATTGTGTTGCTATTCTGCATCAAACAATTTCACCCCTCGCAATATATAGAGAACATACTGCAATTTATTACACTTACTGGAATATGATTGAATGTTAAATACTTCACACTGGAGCTACTCAGTATTTCCAGAAATAATGACTATTTTTAAAACTTGATCTGCATAATTTTTGCCTTAAAATATTTCAGGTAAAAGAAACCCCATATTTCCAGAAGAAAACTTTGCTTTCATATGATGATCGGGGCAGTCGAGTCTTTGCCCAGGATGCTTCAGGTATGCTTTCTATTCTCTTTTAGTTTACATGGTCGCCTGCCACTTTCCCTAAGCTCTGCCCCTCCTTCTTTAGGAAGAAAGTGTTTATTCCCAACTGCTGATTTCTAAGCCCTGTGATCTGAAATATGACGGTTATGTTTCATAGCACAGATTCCAGGACTTTTACTTCTGAGAGTATATTCAAAGCATTGTGGCTTATATTGTGCCATACATTCAGAGGGAATTATCTTCATACAGCCAAAAAAATGAGATATAGGGAGGTAATCCATGGTAGGACATTACTTCACAGCATCTTAATTTTGCATATCTCATAAAGTCAGATTTATGTTATACTAGCACAGGTGTGGCCATTTTATGGCCCACTGGTCACATCTGGCCCTCAGATGATCCCAATCTGACCCACGGTTGCAGTTGGATATCGGCAGTGGTGCAGCATTGGTGGTGTGCATCAGGGGCCACGGTGGCAGTGGGGCCCACCACAACAGTCCATTTCTATGTGGCCCCTTGGGCAAATAAATTGCCCACCCCTGTACTAGCAGAATATGCCCCATAGAGGACTGGATTGCCCAAAATGTTCTCTGGAATCACTTGATAAATGAAGTATTGACAACATTTTTGTAGTGTTGGGCAGGACACAGGGAAACAGACATTTATTACCGTGTGCTTACTTTATGTGGCTATAGCAAAGTTCCCTTAACAATTGAAATTTATTCAGATGTGGGCTTATTATTTTACATGCCTTAAAAGAATCAAAAGAATTTATTTATTTATTAAATATATTTGCCGCCCATCTCATTTTGAAGCAACTCTGGGCAATTAATTGCAGAAAGTGCTATTGTATTGCTCCATTATGTTCTATTTTCTGTTGCTTAACCAAATACTTCCAGGTTTGCCATGTGAGTCTGCTGAGTTTGTAAAGAGTCCCTTCCAGATGCTTCGTCAGCAGATAAGTCTTACGGAGATTATGAACACAAGTCGTTCAGATGCCTCCCAGTTCCTAGAAAACATGGAAGACACTGGACTCCAAGAACACACTGAAGATAATTGTCTCTATTGTGTTTGTACACACATCCTCGATTGTCAGCATAATAACAAACTGAACTCTGCGTATAGTCACCCAGGTTAGTGCTACCAGCTCTGCATCAGGCAGACAACTTGAATCTGATCTGCAATAATTAGAAGACTGGTAGCTTTGTCGATTCTGCTTCCATTTTCTGATGCTGCTTCAGACAGAATTCCAAAATTTATTTCATATTCTTGAAAGCTAGAAACCTTCGTTGAATGATTAACTTCTCAGGGTGGCAAATCCTGTGGAAACTAACCTTTCCCATTGTTATTGTTGTTTTGAGAACCATAGTGCCTGCCTCATAAATTCATCATCACAATACTTTTCCTTTATTAGTGCATTGTTATCAAAATAGTAAGTTCATGTTTGGTTGGATTGTTTCTAAGTTATTCAGTTCTGTATCATGCTGGTTTTTTTCTTTCTATGTAAATTATGTACAGTATATCATACTGGATTTTTTTTTCTATGTAAATTATTCCATCTATCTTATATCAAACTTTATCAGAATTTTCAGACATTCCTTATTCAGACTGGTGTGGAAAGGCTATGCATAATCATTTGGATGTGGTTTCACATTCCTCGAAGTTTTCTGGAATTTCAGGATGTAGTGATGCTGTATCCCATGGATCAGCTAGTAGTACCAAGAGTACTGATCTCATCATAGGTGAGTTATTTTTCATAAAGGCTGCTTCTGATGCTTCTTGTTGCTTGGCTGTTGGATGCTTTCATCAGAAATCCCAGCTTTGCACCCTGCTTCTTAACACCGGAATAATCAAGATGATTATTAGGCATTACTAACTTTCCCACTTTTTGCACAATTTCTGTTTTTATCTTTTCCCAATATTGATTTATTGATTTATTAAAAGTATGTGCCACCCATCTTGTCAGAGGCGACCCTAGGCAGCTTACAAATATTAAAACTAGTATACATTAAAATAATAAAATAATAAATAACAGAAATAATAAATATCATTAAAAGATGGGGGAGGAGGGGAACATGAAGTACATGGGAAAGGTGGGATCTTTTCCTAATCCAATAGTCACCTCCAGAATAGTTCAGGGCTGAAATTCAGCCGGCTCTATCCGGCTCGCGCGATACGGTAGGGCCAACTGCGTGAAGCCCTGCCCACCCACACAGACGTCATGACGTCCCTTTTTTGTGACAATTTTCAGCATCTGCGCATGCGCAGCGCGCGCGCGCATTTGCGAGCCGGTAGGGAAGGTAAGTGAATTTCACCCCTGGAATAGTTCATTCCCGTTTGGGAAGAGCTATATATGGTTTGGGCTTTTGATTGGGATTTAGATCATTCTGCTTGTTTTTCCATGGTCCCTTTATGAGTAAGTATGCCCACTTGAACCAGAAGAAATAACATTTGTACTTGACAGTTGCTTTTATGCCCATTGGCCTGCATCTTTAAAATATATAACAGACTTTGTCAATGTTATCCAGTGATATTTCAGTCAGTACACATACTGTTTCAGTTTAACATACTGTTAAATTTCTTTTTCTCAAGGCATGAAATCAATCCCAGATGATACTCCAGTATGCCGCATACTACTGAGGAAGGAAGTTTTGCGATTAGTAATCAACTTGAGTAGCTCAGTAGGAACTAAAGGTCATGAAACGGGTCTCTTGACGTAAGTGAAACTTCTCCCATTATCTTTAGCTTTTACGAGTAATATTCCTTTTATCTTTGAATTGGGAATGGAATTGTTCTCATATTGCACACAAATCAGTTCAAGTTCTTTATATACATGTACATATAGGTGTACTTCTGGCACTTCTTATGTTGTATCTCAAAATAGAACTCACAATAATATGTTAGAAACGATACAATTGAAAGGACTAAGTTGACTGCAAGAAATTGCTGAGGGTTAGTTGCCAAGCACCAGGTTGTGATCATATGACTGTGGAGGGGGGAAAGGGTTGCAACAGTTGGAAGTATTTTACAGATCATAAAACATCCTTTCTGAGGCTGTCATTAATTTGAACCATCAATATGTCGAGTCATATGTCAAGAACACCCTATACAGGTAATCCTTGACCTACAACAGCTCATTTAGTGACTGAAGTTACAACGGCACTGAAAAAAATGGCTTATGACCGCTTTTCATTCTTAACGATTGTTGCAGCATCCCCAAATTCAGACGCTTAGCAGCTGGCCCATATTTACGATGGTTGCAATTGTCCCAGAGTTATGTGATCACCTTTTGCAAACTTCTGGCAAGCAAAATCAATGAGGAAGCCAGATTCACTTAACAACCGTGTTACTCACTTAATAACTGCAGTGATTTACTTAACAATTGTGGCAGAATGGTCATAAAATGGACAAATCTCTCCTAATAAATGTCTCACTTAGCAACAGAAATGTGGAGCTCAATTGTGTTCATAAGTCGAGGACTACCTGTATTTAGATTAGGTTCCTTAAGTTTAGTTAAGGAACCTAATTTATTTGCATTGTGTATTTTTTCGTATTTTATTTCAAAAGCTTATTTCTCAAGATTTGCCTAAATATCAGATCCATGTCTCAAGTTTGATGGAACATTTTTAAAATATGCTTCCTTGTTCTTTATGGTCCAGAATTAAAGAGAAGTTTCCCCAAGCATTTGATGATATATGCCTTTACTCTGAAGTATCCTACTTGCTAGCTCACTGCACTTTTCGATTGCCATCTAGACGGTTCATTCAAGAACTCTTTCAAGATGTACAGTTTTTGCAGGTGAGTAGAATTAAAATCTAATGAACTCTGGGAAAAGGGGGCACCGAGTTGGTGCCCCATATAAGTTGCCTTGAAAACTCTGCACATACTATTTTCTTCTAGATGCATGAAGAAGCGGAAGCTATTTTAGTCTCACTGTCAAATCAACAAACAGATAGCCCATCAACTGAATCCTGACCTCTTGTTTTCCATGATGTGATAAATGTGAAGTTACTAGTAGCATTCAATAACACCTAACTGACTGGGCAACAGAGAAGTACCATCTTCTGAATTGTTCCAGGAATTCTGGTACATGAAATTGGATGCTCAGTTGTAGAATTTTTCTTCGAGGAACTTGCTTCCAAAGCCATCTGAGCCCTGAGGGGAATTGTTAAAACAACGAAAGTAACAAGATATGCAAGAAGAATGAAGCACCAGACACTTATGAGGTTTTCATTTCACTTATTTTTAAATGCAATGTCACAAAAATAGAAGACAAAGTACACGGGACCTGGTTTACATGGTTGACTTTTGACTTCCGTTTTGGACAGAGTTGATGCCTTGCTTGTTTACCCTGGATTTGAGAGACATGGTATCTTAAGCTGTATCCCATTGTCATCAATGGAGCATGCTATAACCATGACATCAGGGGATTAATTAGGGGATTTCCTTGATATATTTCTTAATTTTTGTGAACACTACTTGGACAATTTCTGCTCTCAGAGAATCTTCAGTAGGTTTGGGAGTAACCTTAACTTATTTTATTGTTATATTAGCAGTCTGTCCAGTTTTGTTGCAGTTTCATGTAATTATGTTAAACTGAACCAATTAATGAATTTCACTACAGTTTGAGTTTAGAAAAAAAAAAAAAACACCATTCCCCTGGAATTAGATTTACCTCCATGTAATGCATGCATTGTAATGGGGTTTTCTACATTAATGTTCATCCAGTAATTGGTTGGTTGTCTAAATGTAGATCTTCAAAAACAATAATTTATGTCAGGTAAATCAAGTAAAATTAATACTTATTGCTGCTTTTTATCAAGAAAAATGCAAAATAATAATTTCACATTCCATGGCTTTAAATTTGCTCCTACTCATTTGCTTCAATCATACAGAAGAAAGATTAATGGCAAGATAATACCAATAATTGTAGTGAAAAGCCTTAAATGTGCAGTGTTGAAGTGCTACATTGCTATAATTCAGAGGTCTTTTCGATAAAATTAGCACAAATTGTGTAATAGTGATGGTATGTAGTTCCATTCTCTCCAATATCAAATTTATGCAAGTATGAGGTTGAAACAAATTGAATTTATTTCCAAATTGAAAAGTCTCTTTTAGAATCAAATGACATTTATCTGGAAACCTGAACATACAAATGTATAATTGTTTTGTTTACAAAACCTGTAGGGTTATTTGGTCATTTCTTGTGTATACAAAAAATTCAGGTAGACTGTACTGGGAATATGTCCATCAAAGTTTATCTCCCCATATATATGTATGTATGTATGTATGTATGTATGTATGTATGTATATGAATTTGTTCTTAGAGGCATCTATGCATTTGCATTTGTTATGAAAGCTAGCAATGTCTAGATTCAGTACATTGTCATATCAAAATATGATTTTGTTCTCCAGTTCTAGAAGAAAGCAAACTCCATCATTACAGTCATACTGTTGGCTAAGAAAGATGAAGGAAGAGTTTATCTATAAATTGAATCTTCAGGACTAGTAATCATAAGTAAAATCTCATAGTTGAAGAAACAGGATTGATAGTTCATTACACATGAAACTGAAAAAGAAAAAAAATTCCCCTGCCACCCTGAAATGGCCAGGTAGGACATCTAGAGCTTAAGGCATTAGATCGCTTTTTAAAAAAATTCTCCTCACAAGAATTAGGCACCAATTCCCAAATCCTTAGAATAAACCTGAAATTCTATTCCTGCCATATTGGCTGGAACTATAGTAACTGAGCCACAAATTTAAGTACTACTGGATGGGATACTTTCCAGGATGGCATTTTTCTAGAGAAATAGAAAACTTAATGAAGATACTGGCCTGAACAAGAGAGCCAGTCCACTCTGATTCATATCTATAATTCCCAAAAGAAAGTTATCTCTAAGATGCCTGACTTAATTTGTATTCTAGCTTCTGACTTCTCTCAAGAACAGGTTATTCAACAGATAAGAACCCACAAACCAGATAAAGACATTCTACATAAGAATATGGGACACAGTTATTATGGATGAAGCATTTTCTTCCTCTTCCTAAGACCTTTTAAGGAAATACATGTCTTCTACCTCCAAGCAGAAGTTTACATTACCTCATTATACTGCTTTGAACATTCTAGGTGGGAGATACATCCGAATAATATTTGAGTCAGTCTAATCCTCTCTAAGGTATTGGGGTATGTTACTTTGGTACATAGACAATGAAGTATGGATAACCTAGAGAACTGTCATAAGGAGTTTTACCATTCACGGCCAGAGCTGAAGAATCTTAAGGGGAGTTCATAATGTTTTGCTGTTACATTTCTAGACATGAAATTTGAGTGTCTATTGAGAATATTATTATTATTTCTCTACTTTAGTGACCATTTAGAAACTGAACAACTGAGGAAAGGAGCAATTGGAGAAATCTTAAATATTTCATTCTCAGGTTTGAAATATCTCTTTAAATACAGTATTTTAAGATGGTGAGGGTTTCCCCCCCCCCCTGTTCTTTCAGGTTTTTAGTTTAGAGACTACAGGAGGGAATGGGTGCTCTCTGCTTCCTGTTGGTGTGGTGGTTGTTTCTGAACCATGGAATAAAGTTTATGTTGGGAATAGCAGCAGATATAATCCAGAGAGAAGTGTGTGCCACTGAGAGTCTAGATTTCAGCAGCATCTCCTCTCGTGACTGTTTGGCAAAACTGCATTACAATAATTTATGGAACATCTGGAGAGCCATGAAGTTACAGTAGTTCCCTGATTTCTATGAGAACCTCCTGAGGAAAAAAATAGGAGGGGGGAGAAGTGGGTCAGGAAAAAATAAAGGAAGGGCTTCAGCTTGTCATGCAGGGTTCATTAATAATTTTCCACCAATATTCAGATATGCTTTGCTCATAGATAAAACTCCTGTGATAACACTCCTGTGCAGAACCAAAATGGCAGCCACAGTGTAGACCAAATGGTGGTGTAAATTCCAAAGGATTCGTACAATACTTCCAGTAAAAAAAGAAAAAGCAAATAGTTGATTGTACATAGTAGTTATGAATGCTACCTCAGTAATGATAGAGTATTAAGATCTATAGATCGATAACTCTAAGTGAAATTAATTCATTTATTCTGTGTTTTGCATTTTTAATTTCAAGGCAAAAGTAGATGAAAAAGTTTTCTTTAAAACAAAGATAGTTCAGCTTTCAACTATAGTTGTTACTGAAAAAACAGTTTAGTTACAGTGGAAAATTAAAAAGTAAATTCAGCTAAATGTACTAATATATCCACTTAGATAATAATACATAGGTATACATAACTTTTTGACATTTAAAAAAAAATAGAGTTTTGGCTTATGTTCAGAATACTGCCCAAGATCAATTGACCTTAGCTGTATGGGCAACAGCATCACCAAAAATTGTAAAATAACATTAAGTGAATTTGGGTCTTTGCATTAAAATACAAATCAATGGTGGCTGTAGTATCTGAACCAATGTTGCATCTATATGATGTTACATTTATTTTGTTAATCAAATTATTGTAACAGAACATACCTGGATAGAAATTCATGTATTATGAATTCGTTTTACTTACTGTCACATGACCAGTCATTGACTTCTTATATTAACGAACCTATTTGTACCCATAAAGCTACATATGGATCAACAGCTTCTGCACTTGGCAAGTAGAACAAAAAGGTTTATGGAGCCAAGATCAGCCGTTGGTGATGGGTTGCTTTCAGTTTAGGTACTTCTCTGAAGCAATTTCTCCTTGATCACTAAACCCAAAATTTGGAGTAAATAAGTAGAACATGGAAGAAGTCTACAGTTGCATTATAGATTATAAGTATGATGGGAATGGTATCAGGGCTGTACATGCTGTAAAGTATTTTGGCAGAAGCATTTGTAACCTTACGCAAAGGTAGCAGCCATGTCTTCTTTCAAACTTCTGCTTTAAGTGTTAAAGACACATTAAAGCAGCAGCTTTTTTTTTTTTTAAAGGCTCTCAGAGAAGTTTTAATTAAGAACCGGGAAGTGCTGTGCTTAAACCTGTATGGCACGGGTGTCAAACTTGATTGCATCACATGATGTCCCGTGACGTATTGCAACTTTTTTGCTTTGCGGAGCCAGGGTGGGCATGGCCTGCACGTGACGCATCTGGCCCGCGGGCCGCCAGTTTGACACCTCTGCTGTGGGATTCACAGCACTTCTTTGGAATTAATTTTCAAATGATGCACAACCCTGATATCCTTGTCATTTTGAAAGGCTTGGATGGCATAATCCAGAAAGGCTCTAGAAAAAAAATCCTATCTAAATGCTCCTTCTCATTACTGAAAGGATGAAATAATTTGCAAAGATGTTTAATGCTTGCGACTGCTTTGGAATGGACCCTCATAACATGTTGCTATGTTTTGGAAACCTCACTCCACCCACTTCCCTCAGCCACAAACACTGGCAATTATTTGTACATGGGATATTTAAAGAGACTTGGAGTATTTATGTATGGTTGGAGAAGGAGAATGAAAGAGATAACAAGTTATGAATGACAAAGCATAATTGTTATTTTCTATCTTCCTTATGATGCATTCCTGGGGAGAAAGGATAAACAGTGTGAATAATCAAACTTGCAATTGATTCTTCACATTCAGCATCTCCATCTCCAGTGACACAAATCCCAAAGTACCTTGATTTTAACATAAGCTTACGAAACAACTTTTCCTTATTTTGTATTTTTCAAGGAGCATAGAATTGAATCTTGTCTTTGTTCATGTCAAAGTACCCAATTTCTACTAACTCCCTTCTCCCACTGCAACCTTTCCTATAATTCCCAAGAGTCCTTCAGATCACAGATTGTGGAGGAGTGTCAAAAGCTCCATTTTTTATGTTCCATTCACAGAATGATCCTAGGCCCCATTTTATAACCACAGCAAGGTCAAGAACCTAAAGACGTCACATTAGTAAAAGATAGATTTAGATATTCATCTGTGGGGACATAACATGCATACATTGGCCTCCAACACTTGCCAAGTAATGCTATCTGCAAGCACACACAGGGTCATTTGATCTGTACCCATACATTTTGGGACCAATTGCATTTAAGTTGTTACCTGAACAGCACCATTAGGAACTTACTTTACTAAACAGGTTCTAGTAACTATTGTGAATCAACAAAAAATGCTCTTCAGATATGACATAATTAGAATCAGCCACACAGCTCAGTAGGCTTCCTAAACTTGATCATCCTCAATAATAGTGGATAGCATTCCTCATCCCCTACCCTCACGTGCAATAGTTGAAAGCAATGGGTTACAGTTTGTATCGTTGAAAGATTATACATGGTATAAAAGTGATACAGGATAACAAAACAAAGCCTTTGCAAAGTTAATAACCAGTTTATAACATGAACATTAATTTCAGATAGAGGAGGCATAATCCAACCAACGACAGCATTTCTAAGGTTAGGAATCTTGAATCTTGAATCTTGCCTTGAATATGTTAATCCTTTCTGTATAATCACGGGAAAATAAAATGTCCCTTGAATAATCTCTTTTGCAATAATCATAATTATCCTTTGATTTTTAGTGTGTGTGCTTTGCCATTTTGAGTGGGGTAATGTGACGCTGTAAATGGACAAGGTTCCCCCCCCTTAATATACCTTGGAAGCTACCAGCTTGGAGGTATAATAATCATCTGTTTCTAATACATATCCCTGTTAGAAATTATCAAGCAATGATAGCCTTATTTTGATTTTTTTAGAACTTTAGTATTACTGTATATTCTTAAAACTCCAGATTTGCTACACGTTTTTGTTAACTTTTTACTTTCAGTAAAAAGTAAAGAATGTGGTTTTCCTTAGGACTATTTTTGTAAAATAGCTGGATAGCAATGCTACAGCATGCAGAAAGTGCACTTTTTTTTTTTTGCCTGACTTGCTTGTAAAATAGACACTATTTAATTTGGGGGGGGGGAAATATAATTTATGCCAAAAAGAAAAAGGTATCTTGCTGCCATTTTGCGACTGCGTAGGTTAGAGTAGCACAGAATGCAAGGACGGGGAGGGGGACGGGTGGGGACACAATTTGTAAATATAATTATTGTGAAAAATGGGAAAATACTCTTCAGATAATAGATGCCAATAACCCAAATGATGCCTGGGTTAGAAATTATGTAAATTAGTCATTCAGGGTGGGTGGGGGAGAGATTATGAAAAGACTCATTTTCCCTATCCCGTATGGTCAATTTTCCATATAAGTTAACAAGCTGCTACATATTTGGAGGTTCTATTGTTTGTAGGTCATTGAATGAACTTTGAAATCTGATTTATATTATATACCTGTAACATAGAAAGAAAGAAAAAGTATTTATATATTTTCTGTATGACAATTTCATGAGCTGTGTATAATTTTAAAAAGGCTTTGTCCCAAAAAGGTTCGGCTCACCTTGATTCTTTTTTGTTGTTTTCATTGGTTTGGAAATTTGTTTTGTTTTGTATAGTGTGTACAGTTTGTGTCTATGGATATTACAGGCCTCCTAAAGCATTATCTTCCTATCAAAGGGATACATTGTTAATAAAATGAACTTTAAACACCTTACAAACTTATCTTGTTGTTTGTCGAATGTTAGCTTTGTTTCCCAAAGTCCTTTCACATTGAATGTTGAATTAAAAAAAAACCTTAGTTTCTACCATTGGAAATGGTTATTCCTAGATAATTTAATTTTGAAATACTATAGGCTGTTTTTAATAAATTCTGGGCTTCATTCATTATGGCCCCAACCCTGAGTAATCCCTGAGGATTACTTTGGCATCATAACCAACATGAGTCACTATCATTTGGTTGCATTATGAGGTAGAAGAGGAATCTATGAAGTTCTTCACTCAGATCCTTACTCTCTAGTTGCTCTCCCAGTATTGAGCCATGGTGTATATGAGCCATGGTGGCGCAGTGGTTAGAGTGCAGTACTGCAGGCTACTTCTGCTGGCTGACTGCAATTTGGCAGTTCAAATCTCACCAGGCTCAAGGTTGACTCAGCCTTCCATCCTTCCAAGGTGGGTAAAATGAGGACCCAAATTGTTGGGGGCAATATGCCGACTCTGTAAACCGCTTAGAGAGGGCTGTAAAGCACTGTAAAGCGGTATATAAGTCTAAGTGCTATTGCTATTGGCTGCTCTGCTTCAGATAGCTAAAGACACTTGGCAACATTCTGTTTCAGTACTGTTAACATTAAATGTCTGCAATCCTGACATAGCATCCCAATTCATCCCCTCCCATTGCAATTGCCTTCTGCCAGTAAAGATGCATCAGGCAATAAGAGCCTTTCAGAAACTGGCAGATAATCCCAGTGAGTCTTAGGCAGGAAGGCCATTATCAGGTATGGTTGACCTCATGGCAGCCATAGGACTCAGTTGTTCAGTTCCATCGCCAGCCTAATTGCAGTCCCGTTCTGGGTCTTCCTTGCCCTCTACCCACCAGCACATCCTGCTTTGCAGAAGCCAGATATATTTTAGTGAAGCAGTGGATGTGATGTGCCTGTGCCTGGAAGCTGTGAGGGTCTGGATGGGTGTCAACAGGCTCAGACAACCCAGACAAGACTGAGTGGCTGTGGGTACTGCCCCCTAAAGACTGTATCGACTGTCCATCCTTGGTTCTGGGGGGAGAGAAATTGTCCCCCTCAGAACGGGTTCGCAATTTGGGTGTCCTTCTAGATCCACAGCTAAGATTAGAGCAACATCTAACAGCTGTGGCTAGGAGGACCTTTGCACAGGTTCCCCTGGTGCACCAATTGCAACCCTACTTGGATCAGGAGGCTCTCCTCACAGTCACCCATGCCCTTATCACCTCACGGTTGGATTATTGCAACGCACTCTACATGGGGCTACCCCTGAAGAGTGTTCGGAGACTACAGTTGGTCCAGAATGCAGCCGCACCTAGGTACACCCACATCACACCAATCCTCCGCGAGCTGCACTGGCTCCCTATTGGTCTCCGGGCTCAATTCAAGGTGTTGGTCATTACCTTTAAAGCCCTACAGGGCTCAGGGCCAGGTTATCTTCAAGACCACCTTCTACCTCATAATTTCCAGTGACCAGTGGAAAGCACTGAAGACCTGGCTTTTCCGGCAAGCTTGGGGCCGTTGATCTCGCAATTTGCGAGGTCCGGCCTTGAATGATATGTATGTATGTGATTGTTAACTGGGTTTTTTTAATATTTTATGATGTTTTTAAATGTATTTTCTATACCTTGTTGTAAACCGCCCAGAGTCCTTTGGGAGTTGGGTGGCATAGAAATACAATTAATAAATAATAAATAAATACAATTTCTTTGCAGCCACTAATTGTTGCTAATGCTACTCCTAGATATTTGCACTTTTATTTTTTTTCAAAGTTTTATTAAGGTTTATTATAGCATCAAATACAATAAAAATAAAGATTAAAAAGGGAGAGGAACGCAGGATTTAAAAAGTGAAGAAAAAAGGTGTTACTTCCAACTCTTTCCAACACAGTAAAATACTAATACAATTATGACCTTAACTTTTTACTTTATAATTATTACAAGTCAGTTCTATACACAGTTATCAGGTATGTTTCCCCAAAGATGGGGAAATAAAACTGCAGTTCTTTGGTATCCACAGCAAACCATCACACCAAAATAACAACACATAATGACTCCATCACATAACTGCTGCAATTTTATACTTGGTCCCAACTTCTAGTGAAAGTAGCTTTTGGGTGATCTGACATGTTCTGTCATTTGCCCACCCCCACCTCGCCATGGACTCCAAAGGTACGCATTTGTAAAGAAAAGTAAGAAACACATTTTAGAATTTCCTACTTGGCTGATCTTGGCTGACTCCTCCAACAAGTAAACCAGTAGCTCAATGGGAGATGACCGGAACGTTTCAGGAGTACAGAACAGACAGAGAAGTTAAAAATGTGAAGAAGAAAACAATAGCAAACCACTTCCATTATGTTGTCAAGAAACAGCATGGTTATTTAATAAAACACTACAGACAGAAATCAAGTCATTTGAAGTCAGGTGATTTTTTAATATTTTTCTTATTCATCTAGAAATGATTTAACATGTACATCTTGTTTCAAATTCGCAGATGACACTAAGCTGGCAGGAATAGCCAACACTCCAGAAGACAAGTTCTGGATCCAAACAGACCATGACAGATTTGAACAATGGGCCCTATCCAACAACATGAAATTTAATGTGGAGGAGAGCAAGGTTTTACACCTGGGTAGGAAAAAACCAAAGGTACAAGTACAGACTAGGTGAAACCTGGCTCAAAAACAGTAACTCTGAGAGGGATCTTTGAGTCCTAGTGGATGATTACTTAAACATGAGCCAGTAGTGTGTGGCAGCAGCCAAAAAAAGCTAATACAATCCTTGGTTGTATAAACATAGGCATAGAATCAAATCATGTGAAGTATTAGTACCACTTTAGAAATCCTTAGTAAGACCACACCTGGAATACTGCATCCAGTTTTGGTCGCCACATTACAAAAAATATATATATATATTGAGACTTTGGGAAAAGTGCAAAGAACAGCAACTAAGATGATTAAGGACCTGGAGACAAAAACATATGAAGAAAAGTTGCAGGAATTGTCTTTGGCCAGTCTAGAGAAAAGAAGGACTAGGGGTGACATGATAGTATTCCAGTATTTGAAGGGCTGCCACAAAGAAAAGGGGGATTAACTTATTTTCCAAAGCAACCTGGAATTAAGGGGAAACTTCCTAACAGTGAGGACAATTAACCAGTGAAACAGCTTTGCCTTCAGAAGTTGTAGGTGCTCCATCACTGGAGGTTTTTAAAAAGAGACTGGACAGTCACTTGTCTGAAATGGTATAGGGTCTGCTGCTTGAGCAGAGTGCTGGACTAGAAGACCTCCAAGGTCCCTTCCAGCTCTATTCTGATTGAAGACATGAGAGAGAGGTTCTTTTTCGTTTTCAAGAATGCAGTTCCCTTATTGCCTGTCATGTCCATGTTTGGTTTAGAATGCTCTGATTCTTCAGTCAATACAAAAGACTGTCCCATCTTTTCCTCTTCAGAATTTTCCCAGCTTCATTAGTTTATGTTCAGATATTATAATGCCCAGCAAATGTGTATCCTGTTTATTTAGAAGCTGCTCACAGTGAACTGGAATGAATATAATAAATAATATGGCTATTAATCTAATTCTGTATTAATTCTGTATTAATCTGTGTTTCTTCTGGAAGTTGTGCTGCGCTGAGGTCTGTAATTAGCCCAGAGGTCTCCAAGCTTGGCAACTTTAAGACTTGTGGACTTCAACTCCCAGAGTTCCTCAGCCAGCAAAGCTGGGAGTTGAAGTCCACAAGTCTTAAAGTTGCCAAGCTTGGAGACCCCTGAGCTAGCCAATGTACAGCACAAGCAGAATCGATTCCCTGGATCATAGAGGGAGGCACCTCTGTTTGGTAGAGGTAATTCAAATTGTCTTTTGAATAGAGGGGTGCTTCTGGGGTGCAGGGGTTGGGGCTGCTTGTAAAACCAAAGTCTTGGAGAGGTTTGTAGGATGTGACACTTGAGTTGAATTTCTGGTTTGTTCCCTCTTCTAGTTGCACCTCCAGCTAATAGGTGAATTGAGAGTATGTCATATTTTCTAATAGTATTCCCAAAGTAGATTGTTTGCAACTGAATTCCTGAGGCTCCTCCAGCATGACTAATTGGTCAGGAATCATATCATTTCACTTCTATTATTCCAGGACTCATCTGCGTGTGAATAACATCCAAATTAAAAACTGATTTAAAAGTGCACATAGAAGAGCAGACAGAATACAGAGTAAAAAACAGATATTCAAATATAAAATTATACTCTTCCCCTCCTTCTGAGCTAACTCTGCTGGCACTGGGAGATGAAACGGGTTGTCAGCAGAGCTAGCTCAGATTTCAAAACATAGCGGTATGCTGGCAGGGAGGGGAAACGGCCCTTTGCTAGTGAATTAAGCTTTGGAAAGTCTTTTTCAAGGCAATCTGATCATGCTCAGCTGTGCCAACAACCGGTTTCCCCCGCACCGCACCAGCAGAGCTAGCTCAGATTTCAAAACACAGAGATATGCTGTCAGAAATGGGAAATGACTTTTTCTGTTAGTGAATTAAGCTTTTGGAAAATGCAGGTCTTTTTCAAGCCAAGATGATCAATGCTGTTCAGCTGCTTCCTTGCTTTGCTAGGCTGCACTAGTAGCTGGCTCAAAAAAGATGCCACTTGTGGAATTCTGCCACATGCCGCAACCACACTGGAGAGTGGACATGTTCTTTCTTTATTTGAAAACTCAGCAGATTGGCCATGGCAGAGGTGGGTTCCTCCCGGTTCGGACCGGTTCGCCTGAACCGGTAGCGAACCGCTGGTGATGTCACGATGATGTCACGGAACCGGTTCTGTTGGTGCCGGTCCGTGGGCGCCGCCATCTTTTTTTTTTTTTTTTTTATTTTTTTTTTTTTATTTTTTTTTATTAGTAAAGGAATATTTTTACGTTTTTTAAAGGTGTTCATCAGGACACCTCGTTCTGGCTCTGCAGATGTTCAGCCATATGGCTATAAGAGACTGTTCTGCAAATGCCAGCAAACTTAGGCTTTTCTGGGTTTCTTTTTTTTTTCCTTCTGTGCATTTGCAGAAGCCAAGTTTCCGGCACTGCGTTTTTGGCTTTTTTTTAAAAAAAAATTCTGATTCTTCGGCACTGTGCATACACGCGCGTGCGAAGCTTGTTTTGCTTCTGTGAATGCGCAGAAGCTGAGTTTTGCGCGCACGGCCACGCGGCGCGGGAGAAAGTGAACTGGCAGCGAGGTAAGTTAGAACCCACCCCTGGGCCATGGGTACTTGAAACGTGCTCCATATAATTGTACGGACTCTAAATAGTTTGTGACTGAGTAATTATTAAATGTATTTATATTAAACTTGAGAATCCAGTGACACATTGGGTTATTTTTTGAGGGAAAAGTAATGAAGTTTGATGTGACTAGAATGAACAGTAAATTTAGGCTGACCATACTTTTTTCACCTCAATGCTGAGTGGTTCCATGATAATCTAAGAAGAGCATCATAAATGCAAAAATAATTGTAGCAGCAAATGAACTTTAATAATAAGGCAATATTTTTCTACTGAAACAGATAAATGGAATAGCCACAGGCAAGCAAAAAAACAGTGGAAATGAGAGCAATGGCTAACTTTCTGTTGACTTCCCCATTGACTTCCTTTGTGGGAGGCTTGAAGACAGCGTAAGAAATCGCAATCACATGACCCAAGGGATTCTGCAACAGCCAACAACTTTGGAAATGAAACTAGTCTAAACATTGTGGAAATTTCAATTCCATAGAAGTAATGAGTTCCAGATTTTTCATACATTATTTAAGTTAGCAGATTTTAGATTCCTTGATTCAAAAATTGTTGCAGTATAATGCACTGTTTGGACTAACTTGAGGGTACAAACAGATAAACACAATGTGAGTTTTCATAGTATATAAAGGAAATGTAAAGTTGATTTATGTTTTTAAAAAACATAGGAATAAGCACATAAGCCATCTCAAGTTTCCAGTCCACAAAAAATATATATATCTAAGAAATACTTGCCCTTAGTCTAATACAGCCTCTGTGTGATCCTCGCATCATTTTATCTTTTGACGTGTAATAGGAAAGCAAACAATTTGGTTTCAGAGAAAAATTATCCTGTAATCTACAACTTCTACACTGCAAAAACATATGGGCTGCAAAACTCGATCAGGGCAAAGCAATAGATGCAATTTACATAGACTTCTGTAAAGCCTTTAATTCTGTGGTACATGACAAACTACTTCTAAAACTAAAATCCTATGGCATCTTTGGACCCCTACATAATTGGATAGCTGCGTTCCTGTCAAACAGACAACAAGTGGTCAAAATAGGGAGCGCCCTATCAAATCCTGCACCTGTTAACAGCGGTGTCCCCCAAGGCAGCATTCTAGGACGAACACTCTTTATACTTTACATAAATGACCTTTGCGATCATATTATAAGCAACTGCATTCTCTTCGCCGATGATATAAAACTATTTAACAACACCGACAATGCTGCTACTCTTCAAAAAGACCTTGACTTTGTATCAGAATGGTCAAACAATTGGCAACTCCAAATCTCAACCAACAAATGCTCTGTCTTACACATTGGCAAAAAGAATCAGAACACAAAATACAAGCTGAGTGGACACGACCTTGTAGACAACCCTCACTCTGTCAAGGATCTTGGAGTACTCATATCTACTGATCTAAGTGCCAAAGCCCACTGTAACAACATCGCCAAAAAGGCATTAAGTGTTGTAAACCCAATCTTGCATAGCTTCTTCTCTGGTAATATTACACTACTAACCAGAGCATACAAAACATTTGCTAGACCAATTCTCGAATACAGCTCATCTGTCTGGAACCCACACAGCATATCGGACATTAATACAATTGACCGTGTCCAGAGATATTTCACGAGAAGAGTCCTCCACTCCTCTCCTCGCAACAGAATACCTTATGCCCCCAGACTTGAAATTCTGGGCTTAGACAACTTAGAACTATGCCGCCTTCGGTATGACTTAAGCGTAGTTCATAAAATTATCCGCTACAACGTCCTACCTGTCAATGACTACTTCAGCTTCAACCGCAATAATACACTGGCAAACAGTAGGTACAAACTCAAGGTAAACCGCTCCAAACTCGCTTGCAGCAAATACGACTTCAGCAACAGAGTAGTCAGTGCCTGGAATACACTACCCGACTATGTGGTTTCTTCCCCAAACCCCCAAAATTTTAACCTTAGACTGCCTACTGTTGACCTCACCCCATTCCTAAGAGGTCTGTAAGGGGCGTGCATAAGCGCACCAGCGTGCCTACCGTCCCTGTCCTAATGTTCCCTTTTATTCGTATTCATTTCATGTATTCATAATCATGTTTATACTTATATATATTATCTAATACATGCTTGACAAAATAAATAAATAAATAAAATAAAAATAAACATGGTGCAGCAACCGAGCAGCCTGTTCTTCTTCCCTTCCCCACCTCCTGAACTTTGGAGTTCTTCCAAGGTAAGTGAGTGATTGTGTGGGGCGGGTGAGGATTGTGTAGAATCCAGTGGGGGACAAAGGAGGCTCAATGTTCTGGGGCCCAGCAGGGCAGGATGGGAGGGGGATACGTGGGCATACTGCAGCATCTCTGTTGTCATAAGGGTAAATAACCAGGTGGTTTCTGCAGAATACGTAACTTTGAAACAGGATCAAAAATAGCTGTTGTAACTTTGAACAATAGTTAAAAGAACTGTTGTATCTTGAGGATTACCTATACTCAAATTGGTTAATTCTTTCCTGAAATTTATTATTCCAATACATAATCATCATAATTTTTGTTGTTAACCACGACAGATCTATGTAAGGAAGCAGTAGGCATAAGCCCCTTATATGAGCCGAGGTGGCGCAGTGGTTAGAGTGCAGCACTGCAGGCTACTTCAGCTGACTGCTAGCTGCAGTTCGGCGGTTCAAATCTCACCGGCTCAAGGTTGACTCAGCCTTCCATCCTTCTGAGGTGGGTAAAATGAGGACCCAGATTGTTGGGGGCAATATGCTGACTCTGTGAACCGCTTAGAGAGGGCTGTAAAGCACTATGAAGCGGTATATAAGTCTAAGTGCTATTGCTATTGCTATTATATTTATGCAGAATACTGTGTTGTAAAAGTTGCAAAATTCATCACCAATTCCAAATCATTTTCCCTAACATGGTTATTGTGGTAATTAATTATCAGAATTATTTTTAAATCTGTGTATATCAATTGGCTAGTCATTTATCACAGCCAGTGCAGGTTTTTTGGCAAAACAAGACATTTTTATCTAAAAATGCAGGGGTGTCAAACTGGTGGCCTGCAAGCCAGATGCGTCACACACAGGCCACGCCCACTCCAGCTCCGCAAAGGGGGAAAACGTGAAACGTCACGTGATAACAACGTGACGCCGCGGGTTTGACACCCGTGATCTAAAGAATGCTGTCAGAAATGAAACACCAAGTACCCTAAGAAAATATAAATAAAAACTCTGAATATAGAGTAGATGCTTCTCTCCTGCACTGTGGGCCTTATCTTTTTTTCCCCTCATTCTTTCTTTCAATCTGTTTTCATACACAATGTGTGTGTGTGTGTGTGTGTGTGTGTGTGTGTGTGTGTGTTGTGTGTGTGTGTGTGTGTGTGTGTGTGTGTGTGTGTGTGTGTGGCTCTCTCTCGCTCCCTGTCTCTGTGCCTCTTCTCACTGTCAGAAAGCCCTGCTGTGTGTGTGAAGAAAGAAGAAAAAGCAGTCAATAGGTTAAGCTAACCATTACACTAATCTTCAAATCCCTCTGTTAAACATCTGTTATTGTATTTGGCACGTAGAAAGTCCACAAACAGTTTTCGGTCTCTTATAAAGCTGTCTAGTCCATTATCTCTGATCAAAGCAGTTAATTTTGTCATCTCTGCTAATTCAGTCATTTCAAAACCCAGTTAATCCTCCTTTCCCGAATCACCAGGAAGCAATGTTTTAAAAGCATAGTTTTTTGCTCATTTCCATGATTATATAATAAGATTCCGTTCCTGTTGTATTAGGATTTTTGGTTTGACTGAATGCTGGGATTTCAGTCTTTATATGTTCATACTTTCTGCTCTCTGGACATGACAGGTTTTTTTTACCTATTGAATTGCGATGTAAAATGTTTAGCAATTTGCTCAGTGGTTATATTATGGATGTAAAACATTTGTAGCTGTAAGTTTTCTTCTAAAACTCTGTATTGTTCATTTCATTTTTCACAAACTCAGAGATGTTCCAGGGCCTGGGCTACAGAGTTGACAGTGTAATCTTAATCATCTCATCTCAAAAATAAATCCCATTTAATTTCATGGGATATACTTTTATGTGAATGGGGGTGGGTTTCCCACTCAGATTCACTGAATGAAAAAGTGAATCTTTTCTGAGAATTACACTGTAGTTTGTTTGATTGAATTCTTTAAAACAAATAGAGAAGCACAACATGGTGAAATGTATTGTAAGCAGTGGTGGATTTCATCAACCTTTGCTACCGGTTCGGGAACGGGAGCGTGCGACGCTTCTGCGCATGCGCAGAACATCCGTGATGACATCCGGACAGGTGGGCGGAGCCTCCCACCACCGCTGCTACCGGTTCGCCCGAACTGGGGCGAACCGGTAGAAACCTACCACTGATTGTAAGAGTCTTTTCTCTGTCAGCAGAAAATAAAACAACTGATTCTATTGCTTTATATTTATTACGTTTACATCTAGGGCTTGTTCCTGGTTGTACCTAATTATACTTCAAATATGTCAGGCAAACATTTTTTTCTGCAATGTCCCTATGATAGTGCCTAGATTTCCTGGTGAATCCACATTTACCAAAGATTGACAAATATTGTTGGCGAATCAACAGAACATTTGCATTCTTTTTTTTTTACCTCTCTCTAGAAAGCTGTGTGAAAGAAGGATATAAATATTATGAAAGACATTTAAAGATTTTGGTGCTGATGCCTAAAAACTGTTGCATTTCTTAAGGTAATGTGCATTATGGGGAAGAATTCTCAATCTATATATAGCACATGAAATCTATATTTCTTGGAACCTTCAAAGCAAGTTCAGTCAGTATGTTGTTGACTGGTGCAACCAGCCCACATGTCACTCGTGTGATTTTCAGTGGAAGAAGTATGGGCCAAACAAGTCCAGTTATTATATCTGATAAGAAAAAAATTAAGTTTGTTAATGAATAATTCCTGAAGACTGTCATAAATATGAGTCAATTGCCAATCATCTGAATTTTGATCACGTGGGGATGCTGCAAAAGTGATAAGTGTGAAAAATGGTCATAAGTCACTTTTTTCAATGTCATTGTAACTTCAAAGGGTCACTAAATGAACTGTTGTAAATCGAGGACTACCTGTACATAGATTTATTTTTTTTAGGTTTGATCAGCTAGTGTGTTTCTTTCTATATTTTTTCTCATGATTGTCCCAAAATTAAGTGTAGCCATAATGACAAAATGTTAGTCTCAGCAAAGCACTGCACACTTAGGTGGGGGGCAGATACAGGGGAGCAAGGAAGATTAAAAACTAGGAGAAATCCTGAGACTTAATATTAATAATCCATGTATGTGATAGGGAAGACAATAGCCGAAAATAATTGCTGAACAGTTGGGTAGCTAATCAGCAAATCAGTTTTGAACAGTTGTGTAGCTAATCAGTTCTGGTCAGCAGACCTTAATCAGCAAAGTTAGAATCAGAATCAGAATAGAGTTGGAAGGGACCTTGGAGGTCTTCTAGTCCAGCCCCCTGCTCAAGCAGGAGATCCTAAACCACAGGTGTCAATCTCACTGCATCATGTTGCCGTCATGTGATGTTTTGCAATGTTTTCCCCATTTGCGGAGCTGGGTGGGTATGGCATGCGTGTGATGCACCCAGCCCATGGGCTGCCAGTTTGACACCCCTGTCTTATACCATTTCAGACAAGTGACCATCCAGTCTCTTCTTAAAAATTTATTTATTTATTTTATTTATTTGTTTGTCAAACATGTACAAGATAGCAGGTATAGGTATAAACATAAACATAATCAAGGTGAATACAGATAGATGAGGACAATAGGACAGTAGGACAGGGACGGTAGGCACGCTGGTGCACTTATGCATGCCCCTTACAGACCTCTTAGGAATGGGGTGAGGTCGACAGTAGACAGTCTAAGGTTAAAGTTTTTTGGGTTTGGGGAAGAAACCACAGAGTCAGGTAGTGAATTCCAGGCATTGATCACTCTGTTGCTGAAGTCATATTTTCTGCAGTCAAGTTTGGAGCGATTTACTTTAAGTTTGTATCTATTGTGATACAAAATAAATAAATAAATCTCCAGTGATGAAGCACCCACAAGCTGATGGCAAGCTGTTCCACTGGTTAATTGTCCTCCCTGTTAGGAAGTTTCTCCTCAATTTCAGATTGCTTCTCTCCTTGATTAGTTTCCATTCATTGTTTCTTGTCCTGCCCTCTGGTGCTTTGGAAAATAAATTGACCCCCCCCCCTTCTTTGTGGCAGCCTCTCAAATACTGGAGTACTGCTATATTAGCTTAGTTCCATTTTTATTTTCAAGATTTGAGATGGTCAATTCTCAGAATGCAGTCTTGCACTGAACACAAATGAAAATTTAATCATAATGTAAAGACTAAGGATTATAGATACATAGTTAAATGTTGTCAATGTCCTATTTTCCAGAACCACCACACTACCTTTCACTTAATATACCTGTAGATACAATCACTATGAATTCATTAACAGTAACTTGGAGATGTTATGTTCAAGAATTCAGCGCTGGTTTTATTAGAGGTTACATGCTTTACATGAAAATTAATAATCAAAGCTGTATAGTAAAAGAATCCAGACCATTTATACATGCAGGTAAGTGATCCTTTTTCTCCAGAATAATGTATCTTTAAGTTATCTGACACTAGCCAGAACACAGAAAAACTCAAAGAACAAATGCAAGATTGGAAGATGTAAAGAAACCGGGTCCAAAGAATCGCCAAGAGTCAGATACAACTGAATGGATAACAACATCATCATAATCATCATCAGCTTCATCTGAGATGTAAGTATTATTTGAGAATTGGTAGGCTGTCCTCCTAAGAACAGAAGATGAAACATAGTCCGTAAATCATGTTTTTTTCATAAATAAATGAAGGTAATTGAAGAGGAAAAACACAAAGTTGAAAATTCAAAACAGGAGCTCAAGGTCTAAAGCAGTATTTTTCAACTCTAGCAACTTTAGGTTTTGTGGCCTTCTGGCTAGGGAATTCTGGGAGTTAAAATCCATCTCTTAAAGTTGCAAACATTGAGAAATACAGATTTAGAGAGTTGCAATGCTCTAGAGAGTTTATCTGTGTGGAGAAAGCAAAGTAAATTCTGATTTTGAATTAGATCCCATATATTCTGCACTTGGTTTTCTCTGATTGGCTCCATCTTATGATAACTGATGTGTTTTCATCTTCAAGATAATTGACTGACTGACGTACACTTTTTGTTATCTTCAACATTACATCATTTCTTTTTAAAATTACCTTAATTGATGTTCTGCTTCTTACACTGTTGAAGCAGAATACAGTGACAACGACAATTTTATGTCAGTGACTACAACAGCTGATAGTAAATCCTGATTTGTTATATATATTTATTGTGGTTATAAATATTGAACTTATTTGAAGTTTGGCAGCTTGAGAGATTGGGGTGTGTTTGGACTCATATATTTTATTTTATTTTAAATATAATAGTTCTCATTTCTACCTATAGCATGTATGAGATGGCTAATAGTCTAAAAATAAAACACTGAAAAATAAGTAATACTACTAAGACAATTCAAAAGTCCTGGTTGCAGTGATAGGGCCCAATTCCTTTTCGGATAGATAATATGTGAATATACTTGCACCAACAAAAGCAGTTTCTGGGGTAGGTGCTAAGCTGAGATTAAAAGTTTAAAACCTTGAACTCCACATTTTGAAATGAACAGATAACTTTACAGTATTATTTCGGGGGGTTTTAAAGTTATTTTAGGTTTTTAGTGCACCTGCTTTTGTTTCAGAAAGAAAAATATTTTTTTCCATTTATTTCACCTGCTAGTGATTGTCCCATTAATGCTGATGTGTATGTGTTTCAGGAGAAGAAGTAATGGTGGTAAGTGACCAGCAGCAAAAACATCAACAGTAACAAATTAAGAAAGAGCAGACATAAAAATCCTTTGTCAAATTAGGCAAAACTCTAATGAAATGTAAACAGCATAAATTCTTTGATACGCAGATAAGGAAGACTATGGCACTCTAAGCTCCAGGTCCCTTCAACTTTTCTTCCACAACAGAATGCTCACCAGCTTCATGAATCTCCACAAATATATTCTCCATCCAGCTACTCCATTTTCAGAAGGGACTGACACCTGCAGCACAGCGTACTTTGAATGCATATTTAGTGACAGATTGCCTGCCGTTCACCCAGTTGGAAGTAGGGATGGAAATCTGAGTTGGACTGCACTGTCCAATTCACAAACCCCACTCTTTTTGTACATGTTGTGTATAAAAAAGGGGGGGCATCATGACATTATGTCTGTTTTGATCCTCACCCCCTTTTGCGGAAATCACTGGTTCTTCCCCAACGTGGTGTTCTCCAGATCAGGGGTGGGTTCCAAATTTTTTTACTACCACTCTGTGGGCGTGGCTTAATTTTGTGGGAGTGGCTTGATGGCCATGTGACCGGGTGGGGGTGGCTTGGCGGCCATGTGACTGGGTGGGAGTGGCTTGATGACCATGTGACTGGGTGGGAGTGGCTTGGCGGTCATGTGACCGGGTGGGAGTGGCCAACTTGTAAAATGTGGTGAAAAAGTTACCTATGACCATTTTTCAAACTTAACGACCGTCGGTCGTTAAGTGTGAAAAATGGTCCTATGTCCCTTTTTTCACTGCCATTGTAACTTTGAACATTCACTAAATGAAGTCAAGGACCAACCTGCACTTAAAAGCAAGATACTAAATTACAAATAAAACATTTCCTAAAAACAATATATTTTTTTAAAAAAACATTTCCTAAAAACAATGAAATGCCCTGAAAAAAATTAACAATAAAATATCCTTTTAAAAAAACCATTAAAAGCATAAAGAAAAAAAAAACAGCCACTTAGTAGCAGGCAGAATCGACCATTCTCCAGCCACAGCTGCTGTGGCTTAGAGGTAAAACTTTTGCCTCACAATCAGGAGGTTGTGAGTTCGATCCTAGGTAGAGGTACGTTGGGCTTGAATTTGAAAAAAATAAATAAAAATAAAACAAATAAAGCCAAAAAAAGATGGCGACCGCATTGCACAGTGCTGGAAGTCACCTTCTGAGCATGCTCAGAAAAAAATAAAAATAAAATAAATAAAGCCAAAAAAAGATGGCGACCACATGCACAGTGCTGGCAGCC
>QLTV01003652.1:1521361-1545307 GCA_003457575.1 Thermophis baileyi
GGGGGGAACGGCAGCGGGGGGGCCGCGGCGGGGGGGGGGTCGCGGGGGGGTGTCGCGGCATTAGAAAGGTTGAGAACCACTGATGTAGAAGGTAAGTAAATGATAGTTTATTTTAACAACTTATCTCTGTCCATCCTGCTACTGTGATTCTGAGCAGGTAACAATAATAAAAAAAATAGCAGTCCGAAATAATTGAAAACAATTGCAGTATCATCAAGACAGCATGCATCAAAGACACAAATAAATCTCCTCCATTTTGCCCACAAATATATTACAAGCAGTTAACCACCAAGTTTAAAAGTGAGGTCTTTGACATCTTATAGAAGGCAAACAGTTTTGGGGAGAAAATGTTCTTCCACAGGGCAGGCACTAACATAGAATATGCATCTCTCCTGGTTCCTGAAAGATGGCACTCCTTAATAGAAGGGACCTGGAGCAGGCTCTGATGAGACTAGTAGAAATACTCCCATCAATAACCTGGCCCCATGCCGTGTAAGGTTTTAGATGTGGCCATCAACATCTTGCCTTGTAACCAGAAACTCACCAGGGACACTGGAACTAAGCAGTATGTTACATGTTTTCCTCCATAACACTCCAAGGGCAAATGATCAACCACCTAATCTCTACTTATGGGAGGGCAGAGAGGAGTCTGGGTGATTCCACTCCACCTCTCACCTGGAAAGGACCTAGGCATTCAATCCACCTGAGTTGTCTGCAATCCTGACGTAGCATCCCAATTCATCCCCTCCCACTGCAATTGCCTTCTGCCAGTAAAGATGCATTAGGCAATAAGAGCCTTTCTGAAACTGGCAGATAATCCCAGTGAGTCTTAGGCAGGAAGGCCATTGTCAGGTATGGTTGACCTCATGGTAGCCATAGGTCTCAGTTGTTCAGTTCCATTGCCAGCCTATTTCCACTCCCTGGTCTTCCTTGCCCCCTACCCTCCAGGACATCCTGCTTTGCAAAAATCAGATGTATCTCTGGGGAGCCACTAATTGCTGATACTGCTACCCCTAGATATTCACACTTTTATTTTTTCAAAGTTTTATTAAGGTTTATGATAGCATAAAATACAATAAAAATAAAGATTAAAGGGAGAGGGGAGTACAGGATAAAAAAACAAACAAAGAAAAAAGACGTTGACTTCCAACTCTTTCCACAGTAAAGAGTAAAATACGAATACAATTACAACCTCCAATTTTTACATATACTTCTCATAAGTCAGTTCTATAACTACACAATTATTAAATTAGGTGTGTGTTTCCCCAAAATGGGGAAATAAGGAAAAATGTAATTGATTGCTTGGTATTCCCAGCAAACCATTACACCAAAATAACAACACATAATGCCTCCATTACACAATTGCTGCAGTTTTATACTTGGTCCCAACATCTGATGGAAGTAGCCTTTGGGGCGATCACACGTTTTTGTCATTTGCCCTTCCATGGACTCTAAAGGAACACATTTTTAAAGAAAAATAAGAAACACATTTTTTTTTTGCACCTCCTACTTGGCTGATCTTGGCTGACTCCTCCAACAAGTAAAACAGTAGCCCAGTGGCAGATGAAAAGAACATACCAGGGGTACAGAGCAGACAGAGAAGTGAAAAATTTCCAGAAGAAAACACCACTTCCATTAAGTTGTAAAGAAACTGAATGGTTATTTAATAAAACACTGCAGACAGAAATCAAGTCATTTGAAGTCAAGTGATATTTTTTCTTATTCATCTGGAAATGATGCAATCCTGTATATTTTGTTTCACATTCATGAGAGAGAGGTTCTTTTTCAAGTGTGCAGTCCCCTTATTACTGCATGTCATGTCCACGTTCGGTCTAGAATAGCTTGATTCTTCAGTCAATACAAAAGACTGTCCCATCTTTTCCTCTCCAGAATTTTCCCAACTTCACTAGTTGACGTTCAGATTATTATAATGCCCAGCAAACATGTATCCTGTTTATTTAGAAGTGAACTGAAATGAATGTACCGGTAATATCTGATATGGATATTAATCTAGTAGTCTGTATTTCTTCTGGAAGTTGTGCTGCGCTGAGGTCTGTAATCTAGCCAATGTACAGCACAAGACGAATCGGTTCCCTGGATCATAGAGGGAGGCACCTCCGTTTGGTAGAGGTAATTCAAATTGTCTTTTGAATAGAGGGGTGCTTCTGGGGTGCAGGGGTTGGGGCTGCTCGTAAAACCAAAGTCTTGGAGAGGTTTGTAGGATGTGACACCTGAGTTGAATTTCTGGTTTGTTCTCTCTTCTATTTGCACTTCTGGGTAATAGGTGAATTGAGAGTATGTCATATTTTCTAATAGTATTCCCAAAGTAGATTGTTTGGGACTGAATTCCTGAGGCTTCTCCAGCATGACTAATTGGTTAGGAATCATATCATTTACATCTGTTATTCCAAGACTCATCTGCGTGTGAAAAACAACTGAATTAAAAACTGAATTAAAAAGGCACATAAAGAGCAGATAGAATGAAGAGTGAAAAACAGATATTCAAATATTAGAATATATTCTCACCCTCCATTCAAGGACAGAGGTCTGGTCCATTCATAGAGTAATAATAGAATCTTATTTAAAAGGAGATAGAATCTGTTTTTTGTTTATCAAGGTTGGAGTCATGAGGGAAGAGGAGAAGTTAGCACATTGGTCAGCTGAAAAGATAGATGAAGCCCACAGGCCCTTTTTCTAACTCAGATTGGTTAATTCTTTCCTGATACTTTTTATCCCAATACATAACCATCACCATCATTTTTGTAGCTAACCACTACAAATTTACAGTATGAGTCCTACATATTTATAGAGAATACTGTGTTGGAAAATTTTACCGCCAATTCCAAATCACTTTTTCTGACATGCCTATTGAGGTAATTATCAGAATTACTTTTAAATCTGTGTATATCAATTAGCCATTCATTTATTATAGCTAATAACTATATTTTTTGGCAAAAATACCTTTCTATCTAAAGAATGCACTCAGAAATGAAACACCGAGTCCCCTAACAAAATATAAATAAAAACTCTGAATATATAGTAGATGCTCCTCAATGCGGGCCTGCAATGTGGGCCTTACCTTTTTTTCCTAATTCTTTTAATCTGTTCATACGCTATCTCCAAAATGTTTAGGGCAGTACACAGATTTGTTTTTGCAAAAGCTATACAAAATAAGCTGCTTTTTATCCTCATGTTCCAAGGTGCCTTCAACTTTCGTAAAAATGAGGAACGCAGCATTGCACCATCAGGGTACAAGCTCTGCCCTTTACGTGCATCTATGCAACATCACAACTAAACGCAGAAGAGATGGACTTTGTATTGCAACAGTGTGATGCTGTTTTTGCCCTCCCTTGGCTGTCAATACCTATTAGATATACATCCATGAATCTCAACTCCCGCATCCTGGATAGGAACTCCAGAAGTTGCATTATCAGCACATCTCGAGGGCACCAGATTGAGAAAGGGGGATTAAATGCAATTTCTTAATGATATAACCTTACCTTGAAAAATGGAGTCACTTTAGGTTGGGGTATTGTAGGACACAAACAATTCCTTACGCTGAAAACAAAAAGAGAGATGGGGATATTACCTTTTTTCTTCATAAAGAGGGGGAAACCATTTTTATAAACAAAACTCAGTTTAAACATAGGTACTTAAGACTCAGTTCCCACATTAAAAAATGTCAAGGGCAACTGAACACTTAACACTGTCTGCACAATTGCCTAATTTGACAAAGGATGCTTGTCAGAATAGAGCTGGAAGAGACCTTGGAGGTCTTCTAGTCCATCCCCCTTCTCAAGCAGAAGACCCTGTACAATTTCAGGCAAGTGGCTGTTCAGTCTCTTCTTAAAAATTTCCAGTGATGAAGCACCCACAACATCTGAAGGCAAGCTGTTCCACTGGTCAATTGTTTTCATTGTTAGAAAGTTTCTCCTTAATTTCAGGTTGCTTCTCTCCTTGATAAGTTTCCATCCATTGTTTCTTGTCTTGCCTTCTGGTGCTTTGGAAAATAAGTTGACCCCCTCTTCTTTGTGGCAGCCCCTCAAATACTGGAATACTGTTGTCAGGTCATCCCTAGTCCTTCTTTTCTCTAGACTAGCCATACCCAAATCCTGCAATCGTTCATGTTTTAGTCTCCAGGCCTTTAATTATCTTAGTTGCTCTTCTCTGCACTTTTTGTAAGTGTCATCTTTTTTTGTAATGTGGTGACCAAAACTGGATGCAGTATTCCAGGTGTGATCTTACTAAGGATTTATAAAGCGGTACTAATACTTCACGTGATTTTGAGTCTATACCTCTGTTTAAAAAACCAAGGATTGCATTAGCTTTTTTGGCTGCTGGCTCATATTTAAGTGATTGTCCACTAGGACTCCAAGGTCCCTGTCATAGTTCCTGTTTTTGAGCCAGGCTTAGCCTAATCTTGTACTTGTATCTTTGGTTTTTCCTGCCTAAGTGTAAAACTTGCTTTTTTCCACATTAAATTTCATGTTGTAGGATAGGGCCCATTGTTCAAATCTGTCAAGATGTTTTTGGATCCTGAGCTTGTCTTCTGGGACATTGGCTATTCCTGCCAGCTTACTGTCATCTGCAAATTTGATGATTTCCCCTTCTATCCCCTTATCTAAGTCATTTATTAAGATATTGAAGAGTAGTGGGCCTATGACGGAACCTTGTGATACCCACTGCTTACTTCCCTCCATATAGATGTAGTACCATTAAGGACTAATTGTTGAGTATGGTTTGTCAGCCAGTTACAAAGCCATTTGGTGGTGATGCTGTCTATCCGACATTTTTCTAGCTTACCAAGTAGTTTGTAGTCTACTTTGTCAAAAGCCTTACTGAAATCTAAATATACTATGTCCACAGCATTTTGTTGTGGTTTACTAATTTAGTCACTTTGTCAAATAATGAATTAAGATTGGTTTGGCATGATCTGTTTTAACAAACCTATGCTGCCTTCTAGTTATAACTTTGTTTCTAGATGTTCACTAATCTATTTTTTTGATAAACTATTTCAGTATCTTCCCAGGTATTGATGTTAGGCTGATTTAGTCTGTAGTTTCTTGAATCTGGGTCCCCCCCCCTTTTTGGAAGATGAGTACCACATCAGCTCTTTTCCAATCCTCAGGTAGTTTCCCGGTGCTCCAGGATTTTTGAAAGAAATGGTACAATGGTTCTGAGATAACATTTGCCAGCTCCTTTAGAACTTTGGAATGTAATCCATCAGGTCCCAGTGATTTATATTCGTCAAGATCAGATAGATGTTCTCTTACCATTTTCTTGCTTATTTTAATTTTTATTTCTAATCTGTCTTTTATGGTTAGATTTTTGATAGGTTGGGCTATAGTTTCTTTTTGCATGAAGACTGATCCAAAAAATGAGTTAAGCAGCTCTGCTTTCTCTCTACTGGTTGTTATGTTTATGTCTCCTGCGTGTTAATCTATTACAGTGATATTTTGGTTGCTGTGCACTTACCGATTACTTTTCCTGGAACACATACACATCAGTATTAATGGGATAATCAGTAGTAGATAAAGTAGATTGAAAAGCCATTTTTCTGTTGGAAAGAAAATCAGGTACACTTCTATTTAAATGTTTAATTGTAATTCTTCAACACAATAAGACAGATTTCTTAGTCTAAGCTTAAAGAAAAAAAAAGATTTTTAAATTAATTTTTAGGAAAATAGAAAATAACATTAGTAACTATCTATTTCTTGATGAAGAATTATATTTCACAGATATAAATTGGAAAATGCCAGCAAGGGCTAATTTAAAAAATGTGGTTGCCAATGACCCAGTTTATGTCTGTCTGTCTGTCTGTCTACTGTATGTCTCCAGATAGCATGTTTGTTTTCATAGCTTGGCAAATCTTAACTCTCTAATCTCTGGCCGAAGTCAAGGCAAAAATACATTGAGTTTTGATTCACTCTCACTCAGCTTCATGAAGGCTGCATTACCAACATTGGTGCTACTTATTTTTCAGTTGTCTCTAGGTAGAAGCAATGGCAAGGAACACTTTGGTACATGACATCCAATAAGCTCCTAGCATTCCTGGGACAGTTGAATTTGTCAGTGGTTATAGGTAGTCCTTGACTTATGACCACAATTGAGCCTGAAACGTATGTTGCTAAGCAAAACCGTTGTTAACAGCTTGACCAATTTTACAACCTTTCTTGCCACAGTTGTTAAGTGAATCACTGCAGTTGTTAAGTTAGTAACACAGTTATTAAGTGAATCTGGCTTCCCTATTGACTTTGCTTATCAGAAGGTCGCAAAAGATGATCACATGACCCCGGGACACTGCAACCATCATAAATATTGGTTGTAAGCCGCCCAGAGTCCTTCGGGAGTTGGGCGGCATAGAAATACAACAAACAAACAAACAAACAAACAATAAATAAATAAATATGAACCAGATGCCAAGCATCCAAGTTTTGATAATGTGACCATGGGGATGCTGCAACGTTTATGTGAAAAACACTCGTAAGTCACTTTTTTCAGTGCCATTGTAACTTCGAACAGTCACTAAACGAACTATCGTAAATCGAGGACCTCCTGCACGGAAGCCTTGGGTTACATCACAGTTAGATGTATCTCAGATGTAACCGGTATGACCATCCTTGAAGAGTCAGAAAACTTTGATTGGTGAATAATGAGAATATATTTCATTTATATTGAATTGCTTCAGCAAACTGGTGCAAGGTAACCCCTGTATTAAAATTGCATTAAAAAAAATCAATTGAAATAATAGCAAACTGTTCACAAAAATAAATAAATCCTGAAATAATAATGCAAGGTTATCCATGCATTTCAGAATGTAGAATTCAAGGTTTTAAACTTTTAATCTCAACTTATCTCAGAAACTGCTTTATTGCTACAAAGCTATCTGGATATTAAGTTTGATGGAATGACTTCTTAAAAATTCATGCTAGCTCAGCCTTCTGCTTATTCCACAAAACTTCCACAAATGATGAACTAATATTCACAATATTGTCAGAAAAGGAATTAGATGCTACCTTTGCAACCAGGGTTTTTGGCAAGGCTTAATAATAATATTACTTATTTTAATTGGTTAATTTTTAGACGATTAGCCATCTTCTACATGCTATAGGTGGGGAGGGGCACGATGGCTCAGTGGTTAAAGACGCTGAGCTTGTCACCTATAAGCTGACAGCCCAGGTTTGAGACCCGTATGCTATGTGATAGAGTGAGCTCCCGTCCTTGCCCCATCCCACTTAGCAATTCAAAACCATGAAAATACGAGTAGATAAATAGGTACCACTTTATGGGAAGGTAACAGCATTCCATGCGCCTTGGCATACAGTCATGTTGGCCACGTGACCACGAAAATGTCTTTGGACACTGATGGCTCCCTCGGCTAAGAAATGGAAATGAGCACCGCCCCAAAAGTCAGACACAATTGGGCAGGGGAAACCTTTACCTTTACATGCTATGTGTAGAATTTAGAATAGAATATAGCTGGAAGGGACCTTCAAGGTCTTCTAGTCCAGCCCCCTGCTCAACCAGGAGAACCTATACAATCTCAGACAAGTGGCTGTCCAGTCTCTTCTTAAAAACCTCCAGTGATGGAGCACCCACGATTTCTGAAGGCAAGCTGTTCCACTGGTAAATTGTCCTTACTGTTAGGAAGTTTCTCCTTAATTCCAGGTTGCTTCTCTCTTTGATCAGTTTCCAACCATTATTTCTTGTCCTGCCCTCTAGTGCTTTGGAGAATAATTTGACCCCTCTTCTTTGTGGCAGCCCTTCAAATGCTGAAATACTGCTATCATGTCACCCCTGATTCTTCTTTTCTTTAGACTAGCCAGACCCAAAATCTGCAGCCATTCTTCATATGGTTAATCTCCGGGCTTTTGTTCATCTAATTTGCTCTTCTCTGAACTTTTTCCCAAGTCTCAACATCATTTTTGTAGTATGGTGACCAAAATTGGTTGCAGTATTCCAGGTGTGGTCTTACTAGGGTTTTGTAAAGCGGTACTAATACTTCACGTGATCTTGATTCTATGCCTCTGTTTATACAACCCAGGATTGTATTAGCTTTTTTGGCTGCTGCTGCACATAGAAATGTGAACTATTATATTCAAAATAAATAAAAGATATAGGTCCAAACACACAAACTGCCAAAATTCAAAAGAAGTCCCATGTTTGTACCCATAGTAAATAAATAAATACAAATGAGTAGGACTTACCATCATTTGGCGTAAACACTGCCTTAAAGATGACATTGTCAGTATAATTAGGATTGACAGCATAAGCCTGAAGTGCAAACAAGTACTTTGTATTGTGTTTCAAATGTCTCACTGTGAATTCAGTTTGGTTTGGTTTTTCAATTTTGTAACTGCATATCATCAGATTACCTGCATTCAAGAAGAAAGTTTAGGCCACAAACAAAAGTCTCACTTGCTCTCTGCAAATATTGATTTTATTGTAAGACGAACGGCTCTTATGTCATCCTAGCATCACCTTCACTGCTACTTCACAATCACTCTTAAAAACCTATTCCTGCTTTTCATAATCAAGCATCATCAAGCATTTTTCAATGTTGTTCTCTTTTATGTAGGTTCATAACATTCATTATTTGGCGACTGAAGCCTCAAATGTGGCTTAACAGTCAACAACATGAATATGACCTGATCAACAATGTAAGGTGTGCGTTTCACAGGAAAAGCAGGAAGTATTAAGGATTCTGGTTTAACCACGAATGAACCAGACTGTAAATATACACAGCTCGATTCCTGCTTTTTGGTTCCTTTTTCCAGCAGTACAGATAAACAAGCATTGAAACTCCTTTCTGAATTACCCCTTTTCTAACATGCTAAAGCCAGAAGCTACATTTTGTGCATCATTTCTTAGCTCTAACCCAGGGGTGTCAAACTCGATTTCATTGAGGGCCGCATCAGGGTTGTGTTTGACCTCAGGGGGCCAGGGTGGGCGTGGACAGGGTGGGCGTGGACAGCTTGATGTCATCATGTCGGGGACACCTGTGGTGGGCCGAGCGCTCTGGCAGTGAAAACGGGCTCCTGATCGAGCTCTGTTTTCGGCTGGGGCAGCCCCCTGCAACCCTTTGTCAGCGAAAACGGAGCTCGGGAGGGCTGAGTGGCCCTCCCGAGCTCCATTTTTGCTGGCAGAGGCACCACGGGCCAGTCCTTCGCTGTTTCCAGGGCTGCCCCACGGGCCAGATCTAAGCACCCCACGGGCCAGATCCGGCCCACAGGCCTCGAGATTGACACCCCTGCTCTAATCTGTTTTAGGGAAAACATGGTCAAGGTATCAAGGTGCGGAATGGGGCAACTTGCCACGGCCAACTTACCGTGGCCAAATCAATGCAGGACAACTTGCCGCAGTCAACTCGTCACGGGGCAACTCACTGCAGGACAATTCAACACGGGACAATTCAATGTGAGATAACTATACTGTTATCCACCACTGTGGACGGGTTGTAAGTGGTTTGACTCAAGATGGCTCTAAGGCTGCTTTCCTCTGCACCAAGAGCCCCCTCCTACTTCTCTTAACGCTGAGGGAGCAGGACTAATCTTGTGGTGGCCAGGACTGACTGAAGGCCATTCCTTCTCTCCCGAATACAAAATCCCCCAAAGCCGTACCCCTGAGTTCTGCCGACTCGCTTCCCAGAGACCTTCTTTCTGTACATCCCACCTTTGCAGGATGGCTCTCTCAACACAATCCTGCTCCCCTCGCTTAGTGCCCCACTTATGGGTCCAATCCCAACTTCTGGGGGTATTCCAATTTTGCCCCCACCTGCTTTGGCTCCCTCCCTTATCCTCAGCTCAGCCGCTGTCAGGTCGATAAATAAAAAGTATGATCGTTAATGGGCAGGTCCATCCGCATGCTAACAAGGGTGCTGAAGCCCATGGCTGATCCATCTTGCTTAGGAGCTACAGGAAAACAAGGTTGCAGCGTGATGGATGGCAGGTTGCTTTTTATGACTTTCCTATTGCTCTTGATTTTTATAACAGGATAAACAGAGAATGGAAAGCAGGAGGCAAGGGGTTGGGAAAAAGAAAAGGAAAAGAGAAAAGGACAGGAAGGAATGAAGGGGAATCTAAGCGCAGAGAGGGAAAGAGATCAGGTCAGCCACAGGCTGGCCAGAGACAGACTCGCTCTGGTTCCTCCTCTCCCTGTGGTGGTCCTCTTTGGCTTTGTGATCCAAGAATTTGGGAAGGAAGATTGAAGGAAGATGCTGCCAGCATTGAAGCCGAGGTGCATTTACAGAAGCTTGTCATGGGCCATCCCTCATCATCTCCACCCCCTTTCCTTTCTATTGCCCCTATCACTTTATCTGCGCTCTTCTCACCCCTGTGCATCCAGAAAAGTGCCAGTCAGGCCATCCCGTGGATAATGGAAGGTTATTTCCCACCTGAGAAGGAATGGCCCGCAATCAGTCCTTGCTGCCACAGGATTAGTCCTACTCACTCTGCGTTAAGAGAAGTAGGAGGGGGCTGTTAGTGCAGAGGAAAGCAGTCCTTGGAGCTGCCTTAAGCCACGGCTCCTGGTCTCAAGCCACAGCTCATGTGCAGTAATCGATAATAATAGTAATCTTGCATTGAGTTATCCCTCATTGAGTTGTCCCTTATTTATTTATTTATTTATTTATTTATTAGAATTTGTCAAACAAAAATGAGAACAAGAATAAAAGAATAAAAATACAGTGACAGGGACGACAGGCACGTTAATGCACTTATGCACGCCCCCTCTACTAAACACTTAAGTATGACGTAAGGTCCACGGAAGTTAATTTGTGACCGAAACTGTAAAAATTTGTAGCTGAAACAGCTGAATCAGGTAGAGCATTCCAGACTTTGACAACTCTATTACAGAAATCGTATTTTTTACAGTCAAGTTTAGAACGATTTACATTAAGTTTAAAGCGGTTGTTAGCGTGCGTATTATTGCAATTAAAACAAAAAAAAGTCATTTACAGGTAAAACATTACTACCAGAGGTGGGTTCCTGCCGGTTCGGACCGACTCTATAGAACCGGTAGCGGGAATTTCCACCCGCTCGCTGAACCAGCAGCGATGGCCGGCTGGATACGCCCCCAAACCGGCTCTCTCGGCGGCACCATCTTGTTTTTTGCTTCTGCGCATGCGCAGAAGCTTGGTTTTTAGCACCACGCACATGCCCACGCAGCGCGTGAGGAAGCTTACTATGTATAATTTTGTATGCAATACCTAGGTCTGACCGCAAGTGTTGCAGTTCTAAGTTATCCAAACTGAGAATTGGTGAGTTGTCCCATGGTGAGTTGGCCGCTTCGAGTTGTCCCAAGGTGAGTTGGCCACATAGAGTTGGCCGTGGCAAGGTGGCCGCGGTGAGTTATCTCACAGCCAGTTGGTTGTGGCAAGTGGGCCACAGTGAGTGGGCCTAGACCAGGGGTGTCAAACTAGATGGTGTCATGGGCCAGATCGTGACGTATTGTGACTTTTTTGCCTTTGCAGAGCCAGGATGGGCGTAGCCTGTGCGGGCCATATCCAGCCCGCAGTTTGACAGGCTTGGCCTAGACCCTCAGATAAGCCATAATGTGAACTTCCAATGAACATGGCCGACTGATCAGTCTAGGGAGAGTTTCCTTTAATATAACAAGGGAACCGTGTTCCCTTTGTTTTTATGATTTCCCTGGGTTAGAGAGAATCCTAGAATCACCACACAAGATCTCCATACAGTCTGCAAGTAGTTTCAGGAGCTGTGCTTCCGAGTAGCTGGTGAGCTGTTCAGCTGGCGGGTGGGGGGAGACTAATCACTTCCTTGTTGAAAAAGTAGCTATTTTGGAATTTATTTTTCAAATCATGCCTTTCATTTCTTAATCACTTTATGGGATTATTATGTTTACTAATTAAAAAAGGCTTTTTTTTTAAAGCCACAGGCTGTTACTCCTTTTTGAAGATCTGTATCATTTTTTGAAACTTTTTAAAATTCTTAAACAATTAGGAAGAAAGTTGCTGAAAGCAAGCTAAAATAAGGAGGAATGGAGTATCTTTGATGGTGAAATGTAAGGACAGAAAGATGTGGCTCTATTTGATTACTTTTAAGTAATTTATTGCTTTGGATTGTTTTGTTGTGGGTGGCTGAAACTTTCTGATTTTTATGAATTTTCAATGGCTAGGAAGCATTAATTGATTTATTAAAAAAACCTTACTCTTTGACCACAAGAGGGAGCTAAGATGGAGTCAGATGGATTTTGTCATTTTGCAAAAGAATGGCTTGAAAAATATTTAAATAAAACCAGAGATGATTAAATTGATTGTTTATCCAAAGAAGAGAATATATCTAATTATATTTCTGTTTGGAAGCCGCTTCTGGATTTAGTGCTTGTGATTGGGGGGGGGGGGAAATGAAACTTTGATTTTGGTTTTTCAGATTAGATAGGTTTATTGTTATAGAAATGGAACAGTATATATTACTGTGCAAAAATAAACAATTGAGGCTGTAATGTTACTATCTTCTCCTGTGCTAAAAAGAGTCGGAAATCAGTGCCTTTTTTTCCTTTTTCTCCTTCTACCCTACACTCTCTCTTCTTCCTCTGTTCCTCCCACTAGTTTCCCATTATTTTTATTCTCCTTTGTATTTTATATCTGATAAAATACAAAAAATTGTAAATTGGTAAAAATAATGTGTTCATTTTCAGTCTAATAGTATGGACCAACCATTCACTTGTTCAATTGCTTTTAAAACTGGCTTAGCACAATGTGTGAACCAACTTTTAAAACTGGCTTAGCACAATGTGTGAACCAGCACATGGCCAACCTCCCACTGTAGCCTAACCTTGCTAGCATTAATAGTAGAAGTTAAACAAAACAACTGGTTAAAAGCATAACAACAATTTTAATTTTAAAAAGAAATGTAATGTTGAAAATAAAGAAAAGTCTATATCAATCAACCAATTGAAGAGAAAAACCAACCTTCATAAGATGCAGACATTCAGAAAAAACCAAGTGCAGAGTATTTCAAAATTAAAATACACTTCTGGTTTCTCCACACAGTTTTTCCTCCATTGCAACTCTCTAAAGTAGTACTTCTCAACCTTTGCAACTTTAAGAGGTATGGATTTCCACTCTCAGAATCCTCTAGCCAGAAGTCCACACAACTTAAAAGTTGCTGAGGTTAAGAAACACTGATTTAGACCTTGAACTCCTATTAGGAATTTTCAACTTTGTTTTTCCTCTTGGGTTACCTTCACTTATTTTTGAAAAAAACCCCATGATTTATGAACTATGTTTCATCTTATTTTGTGCTTAGAAGGATTGTCTACCAATTCCTAAATAAAGCTCACTTTTCACTTAAAGATATATTATTCTGGAGAAAAAGGATCACTTACCTGGATGTATTAATGGTTTGGATCCTTGTACTGAACAGCTTTGATTATCCATTTTCATGTAAAGCATGTAACCTCTAATAAAACCAGAGTTGAATTCTTGACCATATCGTTCCCAAGTGACTCTTAATGAATTTGGAGTGATTGCATCTATATTACATGACAGGTAGTGTGGTGGTTCTGGAAAACAGAAAATTGACAACTTTTACTATGTATTTGCTATAGGTTTAATCCTTATATCTTTACACATTATGATTAAATTTCCATTTGTATTCAGTGCAAGACTTTATTCTGAGAACTGATCATCACAAATCTTGAAAATAAAAATGGAACTAAACTAACCTAGCTAATTAAGGTCTGCTGACCAGACTTTCGTTACTCATTTACATGACTAACGATCATGTAAATGAAAACATTACTCCAGAGAGATCTGTTAGTTTACAAACAGCATTAATGAAGGAAGTCATGCCAGTACAAGGAGGAAGGCATTCCAATATGGATTCACAACTTTGTATCAAAACTATAATCAATGGTTGGGAGACTTCAGTGTTTTCCTTCTAAGAGGGGATTTAAACCTATTATGACATTTCTTTTGGAGTCACGGGGCATTTTTATATCTGTCAACCCAGCAGGTAGAAAACAGGCAGGAAATACCCCAATCAGTGTTTTTCAAATTGGGCAGCTTTAAGATATGTGAACTTCAATTCCCAGAATTCCCCAGCCAACAAAGATGCTAAGGTTGAAAAACACTGCCCTAAATCAATACCGTCCCATAATGCTTTACAACACTCTGGGCAGTTTACAGTGTAAGTATTATTTGCATATTGCCTCCAACAATCTGAGTCTTCATTTTACTGACCTGGGAAGGACGGAAGGCTGAGTCAATCTTGAGCTCCACCAGGATCAAACTTCAGGCTGTGGGCAGAGTTTGCCTGCAATACTGCACTATAACCACTGCACCATACCTGTTCAGACAGTACTCTGCCCTAAGATCCTACATATTTTGCAGCAACAAAAATCTACCCCATCTCAGATTCCACACCAAAACACTGCCCTATCCCAGCTTCCATGTAATAATAAAGTAAAATGAACTGCTAATGCTTTCCCCGACTTTCTACATCTTCAATACATGTAGTATTTATAAAACAAATCTGAACATTTGTAATGGGGCAAAAATGCCGAATCTCCTGTACTGGAGATCTTCATATGGACAGATGCAAAGATGGCACAATGATATGGTGAAACTAACACAGTTCCTGACACCTCTAACCATTTGTGCAAGCTACAGGTGAAATTGGGAAGAGAAAATAACAAGTTATAGGCAATGTCTATAGACAGGCACCCGGAACAGGAAATTGTCTGGGATGGATGGTAGAGACAGATAGTCCTGGATCAACCAAACTCTACACAATGGGAATTAACATAATGTTGGCTAATACAAGAAAAGGCATAGTTAGCACCCCACCACCATCCATGATGCTACTCCTTTAAAAAAAAAAATCCAAGCAGCACCCTGACATTTTACAGCCAGCTACTCCATTGGTAAGAAGAAGAGGAACAACAAGACTTTTATCCACCTTAATCTTACTCGTACCACCTGGTCTAGATGGGCAGATAGAACCACTGTAAACATTTACAATAGACAGTCAAGATCAACCCTGAAATGTATCTTTAAGAATGGTGCACATCTGTCTTTCCTTATGCAAAAAAATAATCTGGGCTGATACTGAGAATAAAGACCTAAAGAACGGTGCAATCATATTTCCTTTTTAAGAATCTGTGAATAAATCCTGTGTTTGCTGAAGCTCAGGAACTGGGAAGCAAACAAGAATTCCCACAGGGAAAACACATTACCCACAGCTCTTCAGTGTTCCATTTTTGCAATGAGACAACTTACAGAATAAATCAAATCGCTGCTGAACACAGATCACAGTACAACAAAACTGAGGTGTACAGTGAATTCTGCACTGACATAGAGGCTGTGTGCTATACATGTGCATAACAAATTGCAGTCATAGTCCAATTTAACATATAAAATTTTAGCATAGCTTACCCATTTCTTCGAGATATTTAACCTTCTTTTCCAATAAATAACTTCTATCATCTTGTATTCCATACACATTAAAAGTGTATCTTACCCCATGTTTGAAGGCATCTAAAATACATTTCAAGAAATATACCGCAAAGAACAAAGAGTTAGGAATATAAAATGTACGATTACAAGTGGAAGCTAGTGATGATGTTTGGGAAAGTTGGAAAATATTGACTTGTAAGAACTATATGGATTTAATTTGATTTGATTTAATTTTTCTTTTCAAGTGTCATGGGCTTTACCACAAATGTAGTTGTCATGAGATGAAAAACTAGCACAAAATGGCTGCCGGTGTGGTTAAGTACAAAAGCTGGAGAGTGATAGAAAGTAAATTCACACTGAAAAAGTAAAACACAGTACTTCTGTTAACCTTGTGGGGTCTCCATTTAAATGCTTGTGTGGAAGAAGAACCGTATATGCCCATAATGTAGTCCTGAGGGAATAGCTTACCTTCCACTCAGGATCTTTTTGGCAACAGCCCTTCCTGAGGAAATGAGCATGATAGACTGGACCACTGTCCCGCCATCCAGTTTTCAAAGGACACCTTCTTCCCCTCTTCCTCATTTGAGACACTAATTTGTTGACTTCTGTGTCAAAACATCCAAGCTGGAGGAAGTAGCAATATTCTTGCACATTTCACAATTAAGTTTTTTTAAACTTTGTGCGTTTTATATTTTTAGTTATTAAAATTAATTTTGTATTGCATCTACTTATGCTGGTCTGTGACCATAATAAAGATTTGATGGATTGATCGGTACCCTTGCAAATATTACATTGGTTTCATGAAATGGGTCAGTCCTGGCTAGTTCTTGGGTAGGAAAACTTCACTGTAACTGAGAAGTAATAATATTCAAGAAGAAAACAAGGGCTAATCGTCTCTATATTGCAGCCAAGGAAGCTATACAGATTTGTCCATAAAATCACTCAAGAAGAATTCATTGTTACAGTAGCTTTAACAACCAGACAACAATGATCTCCTCTGGAATTATTCACTAACGAACTTAAATTTTTCTCACCAGATGTAATATGATCACTGGACTTGATTTTCCCATACTTCTTCCACTGAAAATCACACAAGGGACCTGTGGGAAGGTTGCACCAGTCAACAACATACTGACTGAACTTGCTTTGACACTTCCAAGAAATATAAATTTTATGTTCTTCATTGTTGTCTGTGGTCTCTTTGCTATAATGCACTTTACCTTAAAAATGCAACAATTGTGAAGCATCAGTATCAAAATCTTTAAATGTCATTCATAGTATTCATCTTTCTTTCACACAGCTTTTTGGAGAAACCTATACAAAAATGCAAATGTTCTGTTGATCCTCCAACAATATTTGTCAACCTTTGGGGAACATGCATTCTCATTTACCATGAAATCCAGGCAATGTTATGGGGCAGTGATGGCCAACCTTTTACGTCACCGCGTGCCGACCTGCGTGCCGGAAATGGCACGCAAAACCATCCTGCCTGGATTGTGTGGCCTTGCTGGCCTTCGTGCGTGTGGGAGCGACGAAACCTGGAAGAGCAGTGTTCCGGCGCGCATGCGTGCGCTGGCACCTGAACTTCTGGTTTCTAGCGCAGGCGTGCACCCGACAAACAACTGGCCATCGTGCATGCGCGCGCCGGAAACCCAGAAGTTTGGGTGCTGCTCTTCCGGGTTTCGGCGCTCCAGCGCGCGCGAAGGCCAACTGACCAGCGTGCGTGTGTGCACAGGAACGTGGAAGAGGGGCCAGCGAGGCCGCGTGTCCTGCACGGGATGGCTCTGCGTGCCACTTACGGCATGCGTTCCATATGTTCACCAACACGGTTATGGGGACATTCCAGAAAAAAATGTTTGCCTGGCATATTTGAACTGTAATTAAGTAATTCTCCTGAGGCAAGAGCTCCACCTCTAGGCCACTGCGCTGCTCAAACATTTTACACTGCAATGCAGTGGATAAAAAAAATGTCATGTCCAAGGAGCAGCAGAGTATAAATTGACATATAAAGGCTGAAATCCCAAACATTCAGTCAAACCAAAGATCATAAGTTTGATAAGAAAGCCAGTTTGGTCTAATGGCTAAGGTACCGGGCTACAAAACAGAAGACACTGAGTTCAAGTCCAGTTTTTGCCATGAAAGCCAACTGGGTGACCTTGGGCCAGCCACTTTCTCTTCAGCCCAACTCACCTCAGAGGGTTGTTGTTTTGGGGGAAATAAGAGGAAGAAGGAACATTAGATATATTTGTCACCTTGAATTGTTTATAAAAATAATAAAGGCAGGATATAAATTAATTAAATAAATGAGTAATTAATACAATAGGAGGAGAATCTTACTATGTAATCATGGAAATTAACAAAAAAACCTCTGGGGTTGTGATATTTCACATTGCTTTCTGGTTCAGGAAAGGAGGATTCATTGGAGTAACATGTTTAAATGAACACACCATTTTTATCTGTTGCTGGGATGATGATCACAGAGGGAGACGATGTAGATGCACTGTTCTGTGCCCAAACAAGGATTTTGTATGAATGGTTACCAAGAGAAATTGTGTAGTTCTGTGAAGCAGAAACTGAGTCATTGTGACGCTGCACAGAAGGGTCCTCTAAATTTTCCCAGGATAGGTGATATTTTTGGATCTTTCCATTAGCACGAAAATCTGAGGATTCCTATTGGCAGGAAACCAAAATTCTCTCAAAAAACATTTCTCATCAATGCAACTTTCTAAAATAGTTTCAAATTGTTTTTCATTACAGACATTATCAGTTTTCTCACTTTATGAGCAATAGTATACAACATAAAACTACATCTCTTCTACAATGGCTTATAGAATATAGACATCCTTGTATTCAAGACTTGGGTCTACGAAGAGAGCAGAATTTGATGCTATTCTTTCATGCACCCTGAATGGACCCTGATTTATTTATTGTATTTATTGTGTGTGGATAACAGAGTAAGTTATGTGGTACGTCCAGAGGTGGGCTGCTGCCAGTTCGGACCGGTTCGAGCGAACCGGTAGTTCCGACCAGCGGCTGGGCCTGCCCACACGCCCCGGCGCTAGCCCGTCCTATATAATTGCCGTGTGTTTGAAGCCGCGTGCATGCGCGGAAGGTGCACGCTCACATTTTCGGTTCTGGGCAAACGGGTTGTTACATTATGTGATGCCCACCTCTGGGTACGTCAAGCAAGTAGGTAAACTATACATGATTCTGTTGGACACTTTCATGACAGAGGAAACTCTTTTCTCATTCTCTTATATTCTTTTAATAGAAAAGACTTAACACCCTCAGTTGTCCTTAATGTGAGGGATCAATCCATTAACAATGAAAATGCTGTACTTCCATTTTGCAGAATCTATCACACAGTAATTTACTGTAGAAAAAAAAAATCTCACAGCCAAAGAAATGTCATTCAATGGTGTGCAAAGTTTGCTGTACAATATCCCATATAATTCTACTTTACAAATATTATTGCTGTCTCATATTTATTTTTGTGAAAAGCAGAATATTTTCTTGTAATTTTATCATCTTGTATGTACTTTTCTATGACCACTAGGCCTTTATCATTACTACGGAATGTTGCCTGTAACCAAGGCTGATACCTTTGTCTTTCTAAAAAGATTGTATAGAAGCCATAAATGACCAAATCCAAGATGGATGGAGGAAGTCAATATTTATGGACCATCTGTTGTCCATTTTTAGTCTATTATCTTATTGATTGCTTGTTTCTTACAATTCTTGTTATCCTTCTGTACTTTTAGCATAGGAACAATGTGATGAGTATCCATTTATATACATTTCTATATGTCCTATCAGTTTTATATGTATGGCCAGACTTACCCTCCAGAATACAGTTACATTACGCTGCTCCAAGCCAGAGTTAATACGTCTCCAGACATCAAGCAATCCTGATGGAGCTGAAAATCAAAGCATATAAAACAGGATGGAAGCAGGCTTGATGATCAAATAGAAAGAGTATAATTATATAAATACACTATTATATTAATAGGTTCTTCTACACTTTCGCAAGTCACAAACACCTTAAGATGGACACTTGCATTCTTTGATAGTGCTTACAACATTTTCATTTCTTTCCTACTTCAATTGTCTTTGTAAAGACAATTTCTTGAATTTGTAAATTTGTCTTTGTAAAGACAATTATTCTTGAAATAAGAATAAAGGATATAAATTCACAATACAGTATTAATACTGTAAATATCCGATTGAGTGCAGGTAAGAACAGAATCTCTCATTTGAGAGTAAAAAAGTTACTTTTATTTACATTGTAGGATCAGTTATCTATTCACAAAGAGAAAAAGAGATCACATTCTCAAACAATAAATTTAAACCATCCTTCACCTATTCCCCAAAAAAGGAGGATTAACCATAAAAAGGTTTATATTAAAAGAAAGTTTTGAAAACTGAATAACAATAACCGCTGAGCAAAATGTGCCACCCTTCTAGACATTTCTTTTTCCCTCCATTCAATTGTGCCCTATTTTTGGCTCTAAAAGTCCGTGCAGTTTTCTTGGCAAGGATTTTCAGAAGTGGTTTGCCATTGCCTCCATCCTAGAGCTGAGAGTGAGTGACTGGCCCAAGTCACCCAGCTGGCTTTGTGCCTAGGGCAGGACTAGAACTCACAATCTCCTGGTTTCTAGCCTGATGCCTTAACCACTAAACCAAACTGACTTTCTTCCGGAGATTCCAGGAAATAAATAAGCAAGTAAAAGAGGCATAATGAGGTCATGCACCAGACTGGGTAAAGTGGGCCACACAGTAAGCTCAATTTTCCCACCAGTGACTTATATATTCTTGCACTGGAGTGTTATTATATCTCTTTCATTAACATAGAAGACAGAGCATGAAATCTAGCAACCAGAAGCTTCTCCAATGAGACAACTCTGAGATATTATTTAAGTATCTAATCTGGAAGTTTGGGGGAAGTCACTAGATATATCTGTAACTAATTTACTAAAAGCTCTTAAGATTCTTCAGGACAAAATCAAGTCCCTCTAACTTCACTCTTGCCAGGCTAATTTACATGCGATTGAATTTCTGGAAGAAAATTGAGAAAGATTATAGGGCTGCTCTTATGGTAGCTCTAATACTGAAAATACTGGTTGTTGTTTTTTTGGGGGAGATAATTAGGCTAAGAACATAATAATATAAGCAATCCTCTGGCGGATCAGATCTCTGGTCCATCTAGTCCAGCAATCTCTTGTCAAAGCTGCCAGGGTTGAGAAACATTGAGTTATTCATCTATGTATAGGAGTTGCAGAAATACCTTGCATAATATCTGATCATTGCTTATCAGGGAAGTTTATGTCAGTAATAATTTTAAATGTGCAAGGCATTTGTTTCTAACATGCAGATTTGATAAGTGGATTTGATAAGAAGAAATATCAGATACAGAAGGATACTTTTTAATATAGATAGTCCTCGGCTTACAACTATCCTTTAATGATAGTTATGATGGCCATAGGGAGGAAAAATGACTCATGACGCATCCTCAAAGTTATGACCATCACACCAACCTTCCGATCACCTATTCACAATTTGAATGCTTAACAACCAACTCGCATTTACAACAGTTGCAATTTCTTGCAGTCACATGATCACAATTTGCAACCTTCCCAGCTGGCTTCCAAGAAGCAAAGTCAACTGGGGAAGCTGGAGTCATTTAACGACCACGTGATTCACTTAACAACCATGTCATTTGCTTAATGACTGTGGTAAAATGGTCGTAAAATCGGGCCCAGTCATGTGATGATTTGCTTAATGACCACATTGCTTAGCAACCGAAATTCCATCCCAATTGTGGTCTTAATTCAAGGACTTCCTGTATAGGCTAGATTGGGTAGCCAATGTCTAGAATTACTGAATTTATGTAATCCAGCTTGAGGTTCTCCAGAACAAATAGCAATAGCAATAGCACTTAGACTTATATACCGCTTCATAGTGCTTTACAGCCCTCTCTAAGCGGTTTACAGAGTCAGCAAATTGCCCCCAACAATCTGGGTCCTCATTTTACCCACCTCGGAAGGATGGAAGGCTGAGTCAACCTTGAGCCTGGTGAGATTCGATCTGCCAAACTGCTGGCAGCCGGTGATCAGCAGAAGTAGCCTGCAGTACTGCACTCTACCACTGCGCCACCGTGGCGATACACGACTACTGTCATCACCTGCTTACTAGGTTAATTGGCCATGGAATAGTTGAAGTTAATTTCAATAAAAATATTAATTCTTTAAAAAAAAATTCCACCACTCAGATTTGTAATATTTGGCAAGATTACATATCCGAATGTAACTGAGTGGATATATGTATGGCAATTGAATCAAGATATACTTTGTCTTCTGAAGAACAATGGTTTTGATTAAACTCTTTCTTGATTACCTATGCCTTGATATTTAGTACCTGCTCAATGTATTGGCCTGCACTCTTTCAATCCTGTCTGTGCTAGCTGGAGATAATGGAAGTTGTAGCCCAAGTACTTGGAAGACACCAGACAGGGAAGACAACAAAACACTCTAGGTTCCATGTCCCTTCAACTTTTCTTCCACAACAGAATGCTCACCAGCTTCAGTGGTCTCAGCAGATATACTCTCTGTCCAGCTACTCCATTTCCAGAAGGGACTGACATCTGCAGCACAGCGTACTTTAAATATATAGTTTGTGGCAGGCTGCAGTCCACCCAGTCGAAAGTGGAAATGAGAATCTGAATTGGACTGCGCTGTGATATTGTACTGCAAAATACAAAGAGTAAACCTGTTAAGAGGTCAAATCAGGGGTGAAATCCAGCAGGTTCTGGAGAACCGGTAGCGGAAATTTTGAGTAGTTCAGAGAACCGGCAAATACCACCTCTGGCTGGCCCCAGAGTGGGATGGGAATGGAGATTTTGCAATATCCTTCCCCCAGGAGTGGGGAGGGAATGGGGATTTTGCAGTATCCTTCCCCTGCCACGCCCACCAAGCCACGCCCACCAAGCCACACCATGCCCACCAAGCCACGCCCACAGAACCGGTAGTAAAAACTATTTGGATTTCACCACTGGGTCAAATACTATCTTTCTGTGGGATAACTTTTTTTCTGAAATGTAACTACAGATGGCAGCATCTAATAAATTTAGATCTATCCCAAAAAAGCTAAGCAGGATCAGATCTGCTTCGGGTTTGGACTTGAGTCCATCAGAAAATCCAGAACTATAGGCTACACTGAAAAATCTAAACAACAAATCTTGAAAGGCAGCAACTGCAAGCCACATCTATATTGCCTCCAAGAAACCTACAGAGAAATATCTATGAAGCCACCAAGACTAGAATTTGATCTGAATTGTTTTCATTATTTTAATAGCTTTTTAAAAAATTCCTATCCACCTTTCCAATCAACTTAAACTCTAAAAAGTTTAATTTACACATTGAATCCCAATGTTTGTCCAAAGGGTTCCTCTCATTCCTTGGAACAGAAAACATAACATTAGATTCACCAACCATTTCTGGGCCACTAAGAGGACACCATTGGATATAACCCACTATTTGGTGGCTTCCTAAAGGATGGCACTTAGCAATAGCACTTAGACTTATATACCGCTTCACAGAACTTTACAGCCCTCTCTAAGCGGTTTACAGAGTCAGCATATTGCCCCCAACAATCTGGGTCCTCAGATAATGGATTTACTGTTTATGATAGGATGAACTATGCCATGATTGAGATTTGGGTTGGAGTGTGTCTAAAGGTTAGAGTTTTGGCAGTTTTGCAATTTTAACATAGAAAACTAAAAGGGTTTTGAATTAAATAAGACATGTAAACAACCACCTCTGACTTCTCGTGCAGGATTTATAATGGGGTGGGGACAGTTGCTATTACTTTATATAGAAATTGATGCTTCTCACCTTATTCTCACCAACATTGATCTGGCATAGCAATGATAGGCTTGCATTTATTGGTTTTATCTGCCAAGATAACTGAATGAAAGTAGCATTTAGATAATCCACTGATGGTTTACCGATAATTACAGGATGAACTGGTTGAAAAGAGAAAAATGAAGGAATATGAGGATTCTGAAAAAAAAGTAAATCAATACCTTGGACCATAAAATCAAGAAAAAGAAAGAAGAAAGAAAGAAAGAAAGAAAGAAAGAAAGAAAGAAAGAAAGAAAGAAAGAAAGAAAGAAAGAAAGAAAGAAAGAAAGAAAGAAAGAAAGAAAGAAAGACGGGGAGAAGTTTAGGTATGGCCTTGAGATGCAGCTGTGCTGTCATGGGAACAGATGAGTTGTCTTACTGCTAACCAGGACTCTACCTCTATGAGGCAGGTGGAGGTAGTATTTTTATTGACCAAGCTTAGTGTTGAAAGAAGGAAGGAAGGAAGGAAGGAAGGAAGGAAGGAAGGAAGGAAGGAAGGAAGGAAGGAAGGAAGGAAGAAAGGAAGAAGGAAGGAAGGAAGGAAGGAAGAAAGAAAGAAAGAAAGAGAGAAAAGGAGGAAAAAAGAAGTAGAGGGAGGGAAGGATGGAAGGGAAGGGAAGGAAGGTCAAG
>QLTV01003652.1:1545355-1560524 GCA_003457575.1 Thermophis baileyi
AAGAAAGAAAGAAAGAAAGAAAGACAGACAGAATTGCTTTATCATTCCTGGACGTCCCTTCTCTGTCATGAAACTCCAAAAGATCTTCAGGCATAAAAATGATTGCAACCATCTATCAGGCATTATCTTTTTTTCTACTTTCTCCACTTCAGCTTATTTTGTTTTTACTCCAGAGTTGTTTTCTCTTCCCTTTCATTCCCATCCGTGAAGTGCGCCCAATTTCCCAACACAGTGGTTGCAGTTCCCGAAGACAGGAAAAGAAGGACACAAAAAAGGTCTCTTTTTCTTCCTGCAGAAATGAGGAGCATAATTTCCCTGGCACGATGGGGCTCAATGGAATGTGTCAAATCTTAGCCAAACAAATCCAATCTACATTCCCTGTTGTGAATGCTTGTCACTTGAGCCTTCTGGGTGATGAATCATCATGAAGAGTGAAAGGCAACAGGAACAAATCCTACTAAAGGAACCCCAAAAGCTGAATCAATAACAGCTTAAAGGAAATCAGGAGGAGAAAAGCAACAGGAGCGGCCCAACAAACTAGAAATTCTAAATTGCTTAAATCACCCAATGGCATCTTTGGGGGTGAGGGTCACAGCAAGCAACACCTTGCACACAATACCACAACACAAACCCTATCCCTTTCGTACACCTTGTGTGTAAAAAAGGAGCCTCATGACATTATTTCTGTTTTGACCTCACCCCCCTTTTGTGGAAATCACTGATTCTTCCCCAACATAGTATTCTCCAGATGTGTTATACATACAACTGCAAAACTTTAACATGTAGGTCATCAGATTAGACAAGAATGGGCTAAATGTCATGTTTCTTTGCCAGGTTCTCATTTGTTCTGCTTTTCTCAACAGCAGAGAGATGATCAATCTTTATTTATCAGTAAGGAAACAACAGGAGAAGAAATAGCATATTCCTGCAATTTCAACTCCTCCAGATCTTTGCTTATGGGACAGCCGATTCTATTAGCAAGAACCAATCCATACATTAAGTTTTATTTGACATTTTCACCCAGTTGCAGCATGCAAAAGTATTTCATAGACTGTGACAATAGAACGAAATACAAACATTAGTAAGAAAATCAACCCTTACCTGTGTACATTACATTAAAACTAAGCTGCTCATGTTTCTGTCCAAGGCAATTTCTGGAGGTTAACTTTACATTGTATAGGAATTGGTCGTCCCTCTTGAATGAACAGCTATTTTGGAACTTTGTACTGCAATATATTTTTGTAGAAGAGCTTTCAAAAAATAGCACGGGAGGGAGAAAAGACAGTATTTATTCCATTTGCAGACCAAAATAATGCATTAAAGAAATTTTCACCTTAGCCTACAAGTTCAAGATTTATCCTGAAGCAAGATTTATCTCTAAGCCACTATAAATTTCAATATATCTATTTTAGTACAGGCGTACAATAACCTTAAGCAAAATGTCAAGTGTTTCCTCCATTCAAGTTAAATATGCAAATAGCAGGTTTGTTTTAACTTTCCTATAGTCACCAGTCTCTTTTATCCAAGACAGATTTTGTCTCCTGGCATCAAGGTCTTCAACATCCCCAAATATTCCTTTCAAAGATACCCCATAAATCCGGATACAACTAGTCTAAGCTCCTTCATATGGACTGACTGACTGATTTGAGAATACTCACACATCAGACAGAATAAACTCCATTGGACAGACTTTCTCAAAGTAATAGGCCATGTCTACATATCCAGGATTCCAAGTACACCTAATATTAATCATGTCTTCAGTTTCACAGCTCAGATTTTGGGGTTTACCAGGCTGCCCTATTTAAAACAAGTTCAGATTCATATGTTACTTTCTTATATGTTTCATCTACACAATTGCTTTCCAAACAAATCAAGTTGTTCATTGTTTCCCTCCCCCCCCCATTACCAGCAGAAAGTTGATCAATACAAGCATTGGGAACAGATACTGAATCCTTCTCCATCTTTGGCATCTTTGTCACCTTTATTCAAGGATGTTTCCAATGGCATTGGCTGATAAAGATTACAGAGGTATGTAGTTTGCTTGCCCTGCTTTATTCTGAAAGGGAAATTGGCTCACCCAAGTATTTCATTCATTTTTTTTATTAAATGTATATTCTGCCTTTTCCTCAGGAATTCAGAACAGCATAATAGTGCTTCCTCATCTTGTCTTTATCCAGAATGTCAAGCACAAGCAACCAGGGCCACTTACAAATAGCTAACATCAGCAACCATATTATCTACCACCTATGCTACAAGAATCGTACCAGACTGCTTGCCTTCCTCTGGGAATAACCAGGTAAAGTTTTATGGATCTTGGGGGAAGATTAACAGGCTTATGCTGCTTGCAGCTGCGCAACAAATCTGAGCCGAGTCCTCACTTGACCCCTCCTTCCAGCCTAGCCGGCAGTTTCCCAACAAGAACTTGGGAAATTGGTTGGTCTGAAAAACTGGCACAAAGTGACCCTCTGAGCTTCTGAGATCAGGCTAGAACTTGATTCTTCCTGCTCCGATTATATTATTTCCACTCAACAAAGTCACATACTCATTCTCCTAACCGAAGTTACATATGTCCAAGATTATCTGCAATTATCCAAATGGGTTCATAGCATAAGATAATTTTTGGTTATATGTTCCTTTCTTTCCTGGTCTTTTTCCCATTGGGAAAGTGAGAGAATTATCATTGATTTATGGAGAGCAAGAAGAGAGGTTCTTTGCAGCTGCAACATCTGGTTAATTATTGCTGACTTCTGCAAAACGTAATAGATGTGGCCCTTGTTAGTGATGGATGGGAGAACACCTGAAAATCCTAGGATAGTGGAGTAGATTGAGAAGTAGAAAAAGCAGAAGGCAGTAATGAGAATCCACTTCTCTATTGTTGCTAAGGAAAGGGCATAAATATGAGCCCTTCATCCCCAACTCAAGGAAGGAGGCTCCCTAAAAGTGAGAGGAGTATTAGGAAACTAGTGGCAGAACAGGATGGCCACTCCATTCTATACATGCCCCATGGCTTTCTATGTAAAAGGATCAAAGCTGCAGCATCCTGGTATTGATTTCCTAAATTTAAAGGTAGGCAGACGCCCCATTATAGCCTGGCCTCTATTTGGAGACCAGCCCTTTGGACAAACCAGGGCTATCACTTCTTGTGATAGATGCTGCGGGAAAGGAGATGAAGGAAAGGGCACACAAATTGTGATCCTCCCAGCCCTTCCTATGCCATCCCCAGCAATGGAAGTCCATTCGGTTGCCAGTCCTACTGCTACGTGTTTCTCTCTGTGGAATGGGAAGAAGCAGTGTCTCTTTGCCTGGGGCTAATGCTGCTTTATCTTGGGAGATGGGCTCTCTCAGCTCTTTCTGGTCCAGATAAAATGGAAGAAAAAGGGCTTCGGAACACCTTTAGGCAACCTTTGGGTCCAAGAACCACAGAAGTAGCTGGACACTATTAATCACCCATTCAGATAGACTTGAAAATCTCCATACGTGCAGAATTATTTTATGCATCTTTCTTCCAACCTGCTACTGACAGCAGGGAACTGATGATCATTAGATCATCAAGCAGCTAGATTACATTTGCTTCCAAAAGCAGCCACAGGAAATTAATGATCACTCCCTTTTGGCAAGCAAAAATACCCCCAAAAACAAAACCAGTTTTTTGTGTTTTCTAGAGCTATCCATGGTCCAAGCGCACTTTAGGGCAGGAAATCTTTCAGTATTGCAGAAAATTCAGCAAAGTCACAAAGACAAATTTTAAGATTAAAATTCAAAGCAGTTCTAGTTAAAATAATTCTGTTCTCTCCAGCAGAGGAGAGCAATGTGGGATCCTCCTAATGTTACTAGATCATAACTCCCATAATCTCCGATTACTAGCCATGTTGGCTGGGATTACTGTTAACTGAAGTCCAGGCTCTTTGTAACAACCCAGAATGTCCATAGTGACAAGCAATAAGACTTAAAATGTTCTGCTTACTGGTGAGGTAGAGATAAATTGAATGGTTACTGTCGTTAAAACCACAAGTGAGTTGAAAGCGACCAGGGAATGAAGAATCAGGCTTTTTAGTAAAAAATACTCGTTGCTGGTTTGTCTCCAGACGTGTGTGTTCATTGTAAAATGTAAAACTAGCTACATGTTTATTTTTCTTCGCAATGCAGCAAAATGTGATGTTGGAACCACGCTCAAATACTTTTCCTTCAGGAAAGATGTGAATTGTTTCATTATTGAGAGCGTCCGGGCCTGCACAAAGCAACAGAGAGAAAAAAGATTGAATTTTCTTCGTTTAATTGTTTTATTGTTCAAAGAGTTCTTCACATCAGAAAAATTAAAAACCTCCATTTGAGCAAAGTGCCATAATCTTCACTTGGAATTCCGGCAGTGGCCAGTCCCAGAACATCTGGAGGGCACCAGGTTGGAGAAAGCTGCCATAGAGTTAGTTGCCATTATTCGTCCTCCATATGGCCAACTGGGAGACTGAGTTGAGAGATAGATGAACTGTTCAAGGTTGAGAATGTTCATGGCAGAAATAAGATTCAAACTGCAGATATAAGTATGCCATGCTACTTATCAAACCAGGAAGGAGGACTCTTGTGCTATCTTTGACCAAATGCTGTTACGTCTAGGTCAGTGGCCCCCAACCTTTTGGGCATCAGAGACGTTGAGAGAAGTTTTTCCATGGACTGGAGGGGACGTGGTTTAGTGTGATGCCTGCATCACATGGATGGGGCTTCACTTGTTTGTACGGCCCGATTTTTGGCGTGTGGCACACTGGTGCTGGTCCATGAACTGGGGGTTAGGGACCCCTAGTCTACGTTATTGTAGAAACATGCATGAGGACCAGCTGAACTGCAGATACAGTAGTATGTATGCAGACTTACAATCAGAAGTTCTCCATCGGAGGAGAATTCTGATCAGCCCCATGTTCCTTTTCGAGCAGAACATAAACTACACTTGATTTCTATTATCCCAAAATACAGGTAGGTGGATTCTAGTTGAATGCTATAGAGAAAAACCTGATGGTTTCCCTATGCTCAGAATAGGTGATTTATTAAATTCGTTAAGTGAGCCTAATTACTCATCTACCTTACATTTAAGCATGGACTATGGGCAAATAAATGCCTCTGAAGAAAATCTCCCAGAAGAAAACAGCTTTTGCAATACTTAAAGGACTGTTGCAGTTTATTAAAATGCTGGTTGTTCTCAAGGGGCATTTCCAAACGTTCAAAAGCTGATGTTTTAGCGGGGGGAGTGGGGCATAACCAGCTTTGAGCCTCAAGTTGCTGAATGTCACCTTACATCACGGGTATCAAACTCATGGCATCACGTTGCCGTCACATGATGTATCGCGACGGTTTTCCCTTTGCGGACTGAGGTGGGCGTGGCCTGCGCATGACCCCCCTGGCCTACATACACTAAGTCCCTGTCCTAATAATAAGGTAATTATTTGTGAAGAGTCCCAAAGGTGCTTTTTCAAGAGGCAACTGGACTTCTTTGTTTTTCTTTGAAGACGTTTTGCTTCTCATCCAAGAAGATTCTTCAGCTCTGACTGGATGGTGGGGACTGGAAGGATTTATATTCCTTGCAGACAGCTGGTCATTTGCATTCTTTACACTACTCAGGTGACCCTGAGGACACAGATAAACCTCCAAATGGCCTCAACTCCTCTCTAAAAGAATGCAAATGACCAACTATCTGCAAGGAATATAAATCCTTCCATTCCCCACCATCCAGTCAGAGCTGAAGAAGCTTCTTGGATGAGAAGCAAAACGTCTTCAAAGAAAAAACAGAAAGTTCAGTTGCCTCTTGAAAGAGCACCTTTGGGACAACCATGACCTGGATGACTGAGAATCTCCATAGACATATTTGTGAAGAGGAACAAAAAACAGGAACAGAAATTCAACATGTCCAAAAAAAGGAGAGGTTAGAGAAGCTGCACAATATGGTACATCATGTTTTTAACTGGTAATTGGACTTTACCATTTGCTGCTACCCAATCAGTCCAGTTACTCCAAATTTTAGAAGATGCCACTCTGCTCCTTATTCTGGCTTCATGAGTTGCACATTGCAAGGGTACCTCAGAGATAAAACTCCATTGATGATATTGCCTTGATTTATTGAGAACTGTTGTGTAATTCACCTAAAAGTACACCATAAGAGAAGCTAATTAAAAAAGGAACCCAAACCAATGAGACAATAGACTTTGGGTCTTTTGAACAAAGTCTGGTTACTTGCCCGGTTATCTTCCCCAAGCAGAGTCAGCTTAGCCTATACATGTGAACACAAGATACGCTGGAGAACCTTGCTAGAAATTAGAAGGTAATATCCAAATAAGATCTCAGTATGACTCAGTGGGGACAGTGGGGACACGGTGGCTCAGTGGCTAAGATGCTGAGCTTGTCGATCAGAAAGGTCGGCAGTTCAGCGGTTCGAATCCCTAGCACCGCGTAACGGAGTGAGCTCCCATTACTTGCCCCAGCTTCTGCCAACCTAGCAGTTCAAAAGCATGTAAAAATGCAAGTAGAAAACTAGGGACCACCTTGGGAAGGTAACAGCGTTCTGTGTGCCTTCGGTGTTTAGTCATGCCGGCCACATGACCACGGAATTGTCATCAGACAGCGCTGGCTCTTCGGCTTAGAAACGGAGATGAGCACCGCCCCCTAGAGTTGGGAACGACTAGCACGTATGTGCGAGGGGAACCTTTACCTTTACCTTTATGACTGCTCCAGCGTTAAAGAACAGCTAACCCCTGAACAGGATGTCTTCCTTTTTGTGTTTTCAGAATTCAGTCAAGGTGGGGTTTGCTCACTGGGCATTTGAGGTATAAGGGTATACATTTTTTTTATGATTGTTCCCGGATGCCATGTATTTTATGAGTATAATTTTAGATTCCTGGTATAAAAGTTTACGTACTGGAATGCTCACTGACTTTGGCTAGGGTGGCAGGTAAGATAGATAGATAGATAGATAGATAGATAGATAGATAGATAGATAGATAGATAGATAGATAGATAGATAGATAGATAGATAGATAGATAGATAGATAGATAGATAGATAGATAGATTAATTATGATATGATAAATTAGATAAATGAGAGAAGAGAGAGAGAGAGAGAGAAATGGTAATATATGATAGATGATAGACAGACAGACAGACAGATATAGATGATAGATAGATAGATGATAGGAGAGAGAGAGAGAGAGAGAGAGAGAGAGAGAGACAGACAGACAGACAGACAGACAGACAGACCAAAATTCAGAACCATTTGGGTTAGGATGCTGACTACAAAATAAGCAGCAGAGCAAGTCCAAGGCATTGCTTGAAATATAACTGACATCTAAAACCAGTATTGGCTGTTGCAACAAAATCTCACATGTAGCTTTGTTGACAATGTGTATTTATATTTCACATATCTACCCAGCTCTTAATCATCTTCACTGCTTTACAATCAGCTGCAACTTCTTCCTACTCCCCAGGTATTTTCCTTAAAAAGTATTAGAAGACTGTATAAGTCAGCTATCACGCACCCCTCTGCTTCTTTTCTTGACATACGACCAAAATGGTGCCTGTATGTCATGACTTTGTTGGGGCTATCATTAAGCAAATGCAGCAGTCATAAAATGAATGCTGCAGTTGTTAAATGAACACTGTGATCATTAAGTGAACCCAGTCATGTAAAATTGGGGTGACTGATGGAATGGAAGGGGAGGGGGAGGGAAGGGAAGAGACCTTGGAGGTCTTCTAGTCCAACCCCCTGCTCAGGCAGGAAATCCTATACCATTTCAGACAAATTGTTGTCCAATCTCTTCTTAAAAACTTCCAGTGTTGGAGCATTCACAACTTCTAGAGGCAAATTGTTCTACTGATTAATTGTTCTGTCAGAAAATTTCTCCTTAGTTCTAGGTTGCTTCTCTCCTTGATTAGTTTCCATCCATTGCTTCTTGTCCTGCCCTCAGGTGATTTGGAGAATAGCTTGACTCCCTCTTCTTTGTGGCATCCCCTGAGATATTGGAACACTGCTAGCATGTCACCCCTACTGCTTCATTTCATTAAACTAGATATACCCAATTTCAGAAACCGTTCTTTATGTTCCAGTCCCCTAATCATCTTCGTTGCTCTTCTCTGCACTCTTTCTAGAGTCTCAACATCATTTTTACATCGTGGTGATCAAAACTGGATGCGGTATTCCAAGTGTGGTCTTACCAAGGCATTATAAAGTGGTATTAACACTTCATGTGATCTTGATTCTATCTCTCTGTTTGTTTATGAAACCTAGAATTTTGGAACTTTGGAACCATGTCATAACTCCCTTATTTTCAGATATGGCATAACTTTGAATGGTCACCAAGCAACTGGTCATACGTTGAGGACTATCTGTAGAACCATACTGCTCTACCTTGCAAAGCTAACATAATTCAGAGACCCTTGATTTGCTATCTCATTCATGCCACATCAACGTAACAATGATAGACTTTCTTTTGCATGCAATGGCATGATCTTTTCTCAATCTTTAAAATTTCAGCACTGTCAAAATAAATAAACTTACTCCTACCTCTCCAATCACACCTACACTAAAAGTCTGGAATTCTTTTAAGAGGGTAACATTGACTTCCCTCCAAGAGTTATTTTTTTTATTTGTATTTTTAAAGTGGTATGCCATTCTGTGAAAAATTGGTCAGGACATTGTTTCTTTATGCAGAATTTTGCTACAAATAGCCTGTGTTTAATAGTCACAATTGGGATTGTGGCAATTTTGTTGTTAAATGGAGCAGTCACTAAACTGCAACTGGGTTTATGATCTGACTTCAGCTTTTCTTTGCTTTGCAGAGTGGCGACGATTGGTCATAAAGTTGATTTTTCATCAACGTCAGAACTGCAGAAGATTGCTAAACAAGGTGAAATGCGGACTCCCTATAATGCTATTTATGCATTAGGAAAAACTACAGAAATACAGGAACAGGCATTTCTCATAACATGGGCAGAATATTCAGAAAGAGTAGAGTAGAGTAGAGTAGAGTAGAGTAGAGTAGAGTAGAGTAGAGAGTAGAGAGTAGAGAGTAGAGAGTAGAGTAGAGTAGAGTAGAGTAGGAATAGGAATAGGAATAGGAATAGGAGAGAGTTGAAAGGGATCTTGGAGGTCTTCTAGTCCAACCCCCTGCTCAAACAGGAAACCCTATACCATGTCAGACATACCCAATTCCTGCAACTGGTCTTCATGTTTTTGTCTCTACGCCTTTAATCATCTTAGTTGCTCTTCTTTGCACTTTTTCCAAAGTCTCAACATCTTTTTTGTAATGTGGTGACCAAAACTGGATGCAGTACTCCAGGTGTGGTCTTATATTCCATGTGATTGATATGACATATGTGTGTGTGTCTGTGTGTGTCTGTGTGTGTGTGTTATAAGAATAGCAAATTCTTATTTTACTTCCTGTTTCGGCTTCTGGAACTTGCTTTTTAACAAGAAAAAAGAAGAAGTGAAAGCTTCTTAAAGAGCAGGTAAATAATCCCCACTTTTTATATGCATGCATCTAGTTTGGATTTAGCTTGAGTTTTAAAATTTATTCCCTAGGAATAATTTTAATATGCATGCAAATTGGAATTGGATTCAAGAGGAAGATGATATAAATTCCTAAGCCCTGTTTTCAGAATGATACTTACGTTCAAAATAATTCTTTTGTCTTCTTCTCTTAAATGAATTTCGATGTTAAAAACAATGTCTATTTTGGAATTATATGCTTCAGAGTCATCACTAACATCCCATTCCAGTAGCAGTTGCTGAAGAGAATTATTTGAGTAAATCCTAAGGTTTCTTGGTTCAAACACCTGATTGTCTGATGGAAAAAAGAATGGAAAAATGGAAAAAAAATAATGAGTGATATAAGTATTTCTCAACCCCAGCAACTTTAAAATGTAAGGATTTCAATTCCAAGAATTATCCAGCATTACTGGCCGGGATATTCCAGGCACAAAGACAACAAATATTAAATTTGCTAAGGTTAAGAAATTCTAATGTAAGACAGATGAATCTATGAAGTATTTACATATAACATAACAGAAATAATCTCATTTGTTTCTTTATAATATTTTCCTTAATCTGAAGGTTCAATTTGCATGTGATTTTAATTAATATGCTCTTTAGTTAAGAGCCAAGAATTTGGGGGTGGGGGCCATGAATCTGATTCAGGTTGGATTCTGGTCTTTTTTCCCACCCGCTGGCTCAGAGTGATAAAACAGGGAGAAAAGATTAAAAGCAAGACTTAACAGTATGCATTATGATGGAAGGGACCAACACGGAAAAATACCAAAACTTATCTCCCAAATCATTCATTCATTCATTCATTCATTCATTCATTCATTCATTCATTCATTCATTCATTCATTTTATATGGCCGCCCATCTCAAATTGTTGATTCTGGGTAGCAAACAATCATAAAATCAATTAGAATCAAAGTGCAGTCATAATAGAAAAAGAAAATTAAGCTGACAAAATGATAATCCATAAATTTCCACCAGATCCACCTTTTTTTTTTTACTTATTCACATAAATTTATAGGAAAGGAGATTGTTCTTACAGTTTTGGACCTGGCATTTATATTTAGGGTAGAGGGACTTGACTTGATTCCACTGTCATCTCCTTCAAACCTAATCTAGAGCTGGTTCCCACACTATTTCTTAGAATGGGAGAAGATTCTAGAATATGTTTCTTCAGAGGAAAAGGATTGAGATAAATGCACCATGGGACAGCAGTCATGTCACTAAAGATTCCTGCAATATTACAGTGGTGTGAATATAGGGGATGGCTTTCAAGGACAAGAGAAAATATGCTAACAAAGCAACAATCAGATAAACAAAACTTGAGCCCAAGCCAAGAAATTCGTTTGCACGAATGCCTCAGATAGCACTCCTTCCTCAATTCTCATGAAGATAAAAGAGAGGGAAAAAGGAAGCATATTGCAAAATTCAGTTCTAATAAAAGAACTGGTCTCCAGGGTGTCTGTTTGTTTGTCTGGTACCTTATAAGGTTTACATGGAGCCACTCTGGCTTTGACAGACCAAGCAAGTTCACAAGAACTTGTTCTGCACCCTGAAAGTTATCTAGACTCAAAGTTCAGTCACTGAATCATAGCAGACATGTTTCATGGAGATCCAGTATCAGAGATCTGAATTTCACAGGTCTGGGAGGCTAACCAAAAAACATGTGGGAGCCAGCATGAGAACAAACTTTGCAGCTACTCTTTGATGAGTCTCAACTGTGCACTGGGTAAAGGCCTAGCATGGCTTATGTATTATGTTCACTCCCATTGTTGAAAACAACTTCTCTAAAACTGAGCCCATGCCTGTGAATACATTGCTTTGCTCTATTGAGACTTTTGATTTAATTTCACCTTGTCCCTTGCTTTTCCTTTGGATAGGCCACCAAAGCAATAGTTTACTGGTTTTGATCTGTTGCCTGGTCAATAGTTTATTGGATGAATACTCTATTAAGATAAGATAACCTTTATTGTCATTTTTGCACTGTGGGCACACTGGCACACATTAAAAATGAAATTCTGTTGCCTGCTCTCAAAAGTGTACACATACATAACACACATACAGACATACTATATACATATATGGATATACCAACATCCTTACATATAAATATTAATCACTGTCCATCTTGAATACATAGCGGAAAGAGGAAGCTTGAAAATTCACAAGGTTGATACTGTATGCAACAAAACTGTGACTGAATCTGGATGTTCTGCTTCAAATACCACGAAGCTTCCTCCCGGAAGGTAACAAGGAAAACAGGTCGTGAAGAGGATGTGTAACGTCCCTGACAATCCTGCGGACTCTACTCAAGCATCACTTATATGCTATGTCCTGGATAGAAGAAAGTGAACTACCAATAGTATTTTCTGCCATCCTCACCACTCTCTGCACAGCCTTCCTGTCCGAAGCTGTAATGCTTCCAAACCAGACAGTAATGCAATATGGCAGGATGCGCTCGATCGTCCTTCTATAGAAAGTGGTAAGGACAGGGGAAGGAAGATGTACTTTTCTCATGCGATGCAGAAAATGCAGGCGCTACTGTGCTCGCTTCACCAGTCTCTCGCTGTTGAGCAACCAAGCCAGCCTACTCGTTAGCTGCACACCCAGAAATGTGATGCTGCTAACCATCTCCACGGGTGAATCAAAGATATTGTGAAAGGATTTTTTCAAAGATTGTTTTACTCCATCTAGCTGTAATAGAACTTAAGCTTGCTCATCTCCGGTCAGTGACATATTGATATCTCGTCGTTTACTCCCTGGTAGTCAGCTATGCTTCTCACCCACCCGAGACGTGAGGTGTGTGTGAGATTCTCTTCTCCCATCCTCAGCTCAATCTAAAATGTACCCAACCATCATCATGCGCACATCATCAATCTCTAAGTTAATTATAGGATCAATTAGGACTTCTTTAAGTGAGCAACCATCCTAAATTGTCTTGCACTGGGAATGCTTTGTCATTTGCTACAAAACTACTTAAGTTGAGCATCTCCTTTAAACTCAGTTCTTTTACAATTCAGGAATTTAATTGTTCCATTCAAAACACTGCTGTATATACCTTGATTCTGAACCAGACCAAGACATAATGGTATGCAGAAAAGTATCGTGCAGAATATCCAATGGTCCATCTGTTACCCCTGAAAGATACAAGCAATAACAGAATAGAGTTCCTTTTGATCAATCATGTCGTTCAGTTCTTCAGCAATCTCACACTAATTTTCATGCAACTTGAAATAAACATACATCAAAACAGTTGGTGGATTTTATTCAATGGGATGGGCCATTCCTCATATATGGCTTCCTAACGTATTGGGATACGATGCTTTATATCCCAATCAGCATTACTGAAAAGTACAGAAATTGTAGCCAACTTATCTAGAGGGTGGTTGGGAAAGCTTTCTTTAGTATTTTTTGAATTTGCCACTTTAAGATGTGTGGACTGTGGCTGCCAGAATTCCCCAGCAACCACATTATTCATGGTTCTTGAACTCTTTGGGGGGACAATCCATCGAAATCCATGGGACTGTGAAAATATTTTTTTGTTGGAGTGATTGTGCATAACTCCCCCTCACCCACGGACAATTAAAAAAAAAATCCTTTAACATATTCAAACTAACATGAACGTTGTACTCATTATATTTAACATAAAATAGGAAATGCCCCCAGCTGGCTGCTTAAGACTCCAGTTTTGGTGCATTATAGTCCAACTCACTGGATTCATGAAACATCATCTGGTGTTAAAACACATACGTACTGTTGAGTAAGAGGAAAAGATAGCAAATAACTAGCCTCAGAAGGGAAGGAACTGCAGCAAGTACATTGAAAGCCACATTAGCAGCAGTAATGATAATGATTTATATAAAAGTTGTTGATAAGACAAACATCTTAACTTTTGTGTAAGCATAATCTGATGTAAAATAAAATATCTACATTCAATTTACAAGAGGGAACCATGATCTTCCTTCCTTCCTTAATGAAGAGAACGGCACCCAAAGTTGCAAATGGACCATTACTGGCTAGGGTCCTAATTATAAATTATCTCCTCTTAAGATGGCCATCTATATTGCTTCATTTATTTCAAACCTGATAAACCAGCCCTTCTCTCATTTTGAGCTGCACAAAATCCTGCCCTTGAGGCACCAATGTGTAATCTGTGGACTCTTCCATACTAGCAGAAATCTGTCAATCTTTTGGGTATCCTCAACCTCAGCAACTTGAAAATGTGTGGATTTAACCCTAACCCTAACCCAGAAATCCACATCCAGCATGTTGGCTGGGGAATGCGTGGAATTGAAGTCCATAGCTCTTCAAGTTGTTGCAGTTGAGAAACAATACACTAGACTGCTGAAACTAGGGATTCCCAATGGCTTATCCCCTCATCCCCCACCCATAGGGGAAAGTAGGAAACCACACTCAGTGGTGATGTGACCTCACCAAAGAGATAGGTCCCTTTTGCAAGTGTGATGATTGGTAGACACACCACTCTATTCCAACCTTTACAAAATAATACAGGGGTTAATCTCCTTAATTCAGTAGATGCTACATCACAAGAGTTTTTGGGGCAGCCTAAAAGAAAATTCAATCCCATAGTTCTTATTCAGTCAGAAGCTAAGCTATTAGCAGTACTTGTTAAATACAGATTAAGACTCCTTAATCCAAAGAATATCACCTGGATATTGAATAAAGTGAATGCATTCAGAAACACATACGAAACAAATGAGAAAATTCTGTACTCACACACTAAATAATCTCTAACTAAGTTTGCCTGCTTTTGCAACAGCATGTTCGGCAAGCCCAGCTAACAATGGTTTATTCAATAAGCCATTGCTAATTGTGTGAACCTAGACTGAGACAACAGGGGACTGTTGAGACATGGCTGCAATGGAGTAAACTTAAAATGTAGAGACATGCCCTTGACCTAATGGAAAAGGAAATGGGAAAATTACAAGAGAAGGGAGCACAAATATTTACCAGTTCCAAAGATATTATGTGATCTGAAATGATGAAGTTCTCAGCATGGGGTTGACAGGTTGTCCTTTTGTGATTCTGGTTCACGGAGCTCTTGAACCCTCAAACATTCCAAAGCTTTTACTGGACAAGAAAAACACAAATAAGAAAAAAAAGCCCAGTGACACTGTACACTGTTTAGTGGTCCTGCATAGATCAATAATAAATTTGAAAAACATGAATGCAGGGAAGGGAAACCAGAGAAAGAATGTGGGGTAGAAGCAAGGTTAACTGCAGATAGGAGACTAAAGAAAGACAAATGCATTTCCCCACCCCACAAAGAACCAGTTTGAAAATTTTATCTGAGAAAATGATTAACAATAAAAATTGAATTCATTACAATGGGAGGCCTGCTATGCTTTATAGCTGCAGATGGTTTATTGCTGCCCCAAATGTTTATTATGTTGTTATTTAAAAAGTGAAATTGCAGTCAAGATGGTGGGTTTTGCAACATCTCTGCTTTCTCATCTAAGAGCTTATGAGATTTTGGACTGTAATTTTTAAAAAGTGGTTACTTTAAAAGGATTTTTCAATCCTACTTATCAACTTTCAGTCTTTACCTCTACAGCAGTTGTTCTCAACCTTTCTAATGGTGCGACCCCCCAGCAACCCCCCGCTGCCGCCGCGACCCCCCCGCTGCTGCT
>QLTV01003652.1:1562612-1586732 GCA_003457575.1 Thermophis baileyi
CCCCCCAAATGGTGCCAGGCTTTGAATTACCATGTCAGCAATGGACAACCCTGAACAGGATATTTGCACCTCACACGGCGTCTTCCAGGACTTTCTAGAAGAGCAGCCAAGATGATTAGGGGACTGGAGGCTAAAACATACGAAAAACAGTTGCAGGAACTGGGTATATCTAGGTTAATGAAAAGAAGGACTAGGGGAGACATGATAGCAGTGTTCCAAGATCTCAGGGGTTGCCACAAAGAAGAGGGAGTCAAACTATTCTCCAAAGCACCTGAGGGTAGAACAAGAAGCAATGGGTGGAAACTAATCAAGGAGAGAAGCAACTTAGAACTAAGGAGAAATTTCCTGACAGTTAGAACAATTAATCAGTGGAACAACTTGCCTCCAGAAGTTGTGAATGCTCCAACACTGGAAGTTTTTAAGATGATGTTGGATAACCATTTGTCTGAAGTGGTGTAGGGTTTTCTGCCTAAGCAGGGGGTTGGACTAGAAGACCTCCAAGGTCCCTTCCAACTCTGTTATTCTATTCTATTCTAATCTGGATGTCTCCATCCACTCTTTATTGTTGTCCTGCCAGGAATCAGAAACAAAAGTTTGGGAATACAGTGCCTAAGATTTCCAGCCAGACTGAGTTGCCTGAGAATTATGAGAGCTGCGATATCACAGGGGACTTGTGATCAGGGAAGGCTTGATTAGAAGGCTGAATAAGATCGGTGTGAATTGACTAATGTTCCTGAGCCCACTACAGGAATCTCATCAGGTGTGGGAAGCCAGCACCATCCCTCCTAGAAGAATGAAATATTTTGAGAAATATTTTAAAAAGGCAGGATGAAATATTTCCCCTAAAAGAGAAATAAAAAAATATTAAGGGAGACAAAAACTCAGAGCCCCAGCCCCCTGCCCCCTAGCAGATACTGAGCTGGGGAAGCTTTTAGAAATGCAGAATCTGAACAAAGGCAAATTAGCCCTCACCCAAGAGCCAACACAGGGCAAAGCCATTAAGCCATAAGAAGAATTATTGCATCACCCTCCAAACTTCAACCAAACTTAGCTCAGGCAAACACCTAGGATTTGTTCTTTGCCTATAGAGCCAGCTATGACCCCTACATAACCCCAAATGGCCCCATGGGAGTCTGACAACAGCCAATAGAATACATGTTCTTGCACAGGAACAGGAAGCTCAAGTGCATAGCCCAAGAGAAGATATAAAAACCCCTCACTCTCAACTCCATGTGGTCAGCTGCAGTAGGACCACAAACATGTGGTCCTGTTCATCAATAAATGGACCCTCTTTCCAATCAGCCTCCATTTTGTCTCCAGTGCCTTTCTCCCGGCTTGGAAACTGAACCAGATGGATATTTCTTCCAACACAGGTTAGTGGTGACGGTAAGAATGAAAGTCTTTTTCGTTCTTATCTTCACTGCTAACCTGATGAGATTCATGTAGCGAGTGCAGAGGAACGTCAGTCAATTCACACTGATCTGAAAAAGACTTTTTAAAGCATTTCAGTCCTTTGAAATAAGGAGCGGACCCTGCCATAGTGTGGGAATAATGCTAGGAAAAAGAAGAGTTTTTCAAAATAAGGCTGGCCATTATCTCTTTGCTGGCCCTGGTGAATTAAGAGCAGGGAGACCCAGCACATCACAGCCATGGAAATGTGTTGAGTAATTTGAGGGAATCGCTCCCTCTTAGTCCAAATTACCTCACAAGGCAGGGCTTGTAAGGGAGAAATAAAGGAGAATCTCCACATAAACCACACCGAGTCCTGAAGAAGGACAAGATATAAATCTAAGTAACAATAATAATTGAATTCCTGGAATACCACTAGACGGCACTGTCAAACTTCAGTAGCTTCACTTTTCATGATTTTGGGGGTGAAAAATTACCAAATAGGTTTGTGTGTGTGTGTGTGTGTGTGTGTGTGTGTGTGTGTGTGTGTGTTTAAGATTTTTCTTGCATTTTATTATTTCAATCTTTGGAGGACATAGATGAAAAGATAAACCTAGAACAAGCATTTCTCTCTCAACCCCCACATCCAGTAATTTTTATTTCTACCAACGACAAAAACATTGTGGTTTCCCAATATTACACAATTTCTCTGTCTATTATGACAAACACACAATCATTTAGACACATTCGAAGCTAACTGGGATCCAGAAATGAAGCTAAGAAATTTGAGGAGTCAGTACGCACATAGTCCATCTGTCTACACAACAGTCAATGTCTACACAATTAAGTACCGTGTGAATCAGCAGACATGAATAAGCTCATCACTAAAATATTAGAATGTATCCAAATGCCACACTGTCGAGAGAAGCTAACTAAAGCAGGATTCTTCATCACTGATCTGCAACACACTCACACATACTGTATATTCACCAGTGTATTACTGCATGCCCTTTTCTAATCTCTCTCTAAAAAAATCTAAACATGAATCAAGGGTTATTCCAAAATAAAATTGCTTTAAAACAGAATGTTTTCTGTTTAAGGTTCAACTGCCTTATATACTCTGTGCTTTATATATAAGAAAATAAATTCAAATAATAACGCAAATATATAAAGATTTACAAGTTTATTAGTTTCTTGACTGTTTTAATTAAAGGAAATAATTTATCTAATTCTATTTCTATTTGGAAACAGCTTCTGGACTTTTTACTTCAAACTGAGAAAATGAAACTTTGATTTTAGCCTTTGATGATTAGAATGGCTTTGGAATTATAGAAATCGCCTGAAATGTGAAATGTAAAGCAAAAAGGTTAAGGTTGTATTATTTTTGTAATCTGCATTGAAGAAAAGCAGAAGTCATTACTTTTTTCTTCTCTCTTTGCAATTTTCTCTTTCTTGTGTTTCTATCTTTGTTTCTTCTATATTTTTGTCTTATAATGAAACTTAAGAAACTAAAGACGAATAAAATGCATGTATTGGTTTCTTTAACACAGAGTCTGTGGGATCAAAACTATGATTCTGGGTGAAGGAATACAGGGAAGTCCTCAACTTACAACCATTCATTTAGTGACCGTTCAAAGTTACCACAGCACTGAAATATATGATTTAGAGCCAGTCTTCGCACTAACAACCAGTAATACAGCATCCCACGGTCATGTAAACAAAATTTGGTTGCTTGGGATCTGGCATGTATTTACAATGCTTGCAGCATCCTGAGGTGTTTTTTTTGTTGTTGTTTCTGTAGTACTTATAATAATTTTTTACAAGGACGGGTTGCTAGCCCAACACACAACCCTCCTCCTTTCTGATCTGGACTTTGAACCGGCAATGGCGGAGTGACGTTGATGCCAAACGACATGACGAAGGACATTCCTGGAAGATTTAAAGAGACTAAACATCACATGAAAAGACATTGAACTACTTGTCCAAGATTGAAAACGCTGGAGATCTATTGTTGCCCGATAAGCTACAAAGCATGAGAGGATCCAATGCATGGGTGTCAAACTCACAGTGTCATGTTGCCATCATGTGACATATCGCGACGTTTTTTTCCCCTTTGCGGAGCTGGGGTGGGCGTGGCCTGCATGAGATGCATCCGGCCTGCGGGCCGCCAGTTTGATATCCCTGATCTAATGTTAATGCTAAAAAATGCAGCATCCTGAGGTCGTGTGATCACCATTTATGCAACCTTCCCAGCTAGCTTCCCGCAAGCAAAGTCAACAGGCAGAGCTGGATTTGCATAAAGCAAGCATGATTCATTTAACAACTGCACTGATTCGCTTAACAACTGTGGCAAAAAAAGGTTGTAAAATTGGGTGCCATTCGTTTAACAACCGCCTTGCATAAACAATGGAAATTTGTGTCTCAGTTGCGGTTGTAACTACCTGCATTGAATTGGTTTCCTAGCATTTTCTGCCCCTCTAAGTCCACTTCTCCAAATAGGTCACTGGCTTCTTTGGCAATGCTTAGCTACATTTCTACCAGCCTGAGAAGGTCGAATACCAGCTGTGGGAAAGGTCAGCAGGCTAGAAAAATTACAAAACCCCCTTGCCAAGGGGAGAAACAGGTTCCGGAAAAGATTCAAAATGTAAACAGCAGCCCAGCTGACACCCATTTCTTCCCCCTCCAAAAATACAGGCAAAAACAACAACAGAACAGAAGTTTAAAATTCAAACAATACATGGCAGCTCGAACAAATTTGTAAGAAAAAAAAAAATCAAATAGCAGCATGCATTTCCCGGTCATTTGTGTAAGTTCTTGCAAATATTCCTCTATTTCAGTATTTCTTAAGCCCAGCAACTTTAAGGCAGATGGACTATGCGTGCTGCCTGGGGAATTCTGGAAGTTGAAGTCCACCCAATATAATTCCTCACTCAGCTGCAGAATTCTGGGAGTCGTAGTCCACCCAGCTTAAAGTTTCTAGGGTCGAAAAACCCTGTGTACATGATGGATCATTGTCTTTCTCATAAATTGGAGGAAAAAAAGGTGTGCAGTCAGGAAAGAGGAAGTTGAACAAATGTGTTGGCAAGATGCCAAAGACAAAAAATACGGTAAATTACACAGGGAGGGAAATGGGACTGTACTAATTACAGTTCTCATATTTGGGAGGTGGTGAAGTAACACTTCCCCCGATTTGGAAAACAGTATCTAAGAAATTGCTTTATCATAGTTTATACTAACTGGAAATAGATCGAGGCCAAGATAGGTTTTGAGGAATGGCCTACAGCAGGTCTCATTCAAGGCTATGCAGAGGGATCAAAATGTCACCACAATCATGTAGTGACACCCCTGCTTTATTTTACATCCATGTAAACTTGCATCAACCCAACTTTTTGCACTCTTTCCTTATGGACACCTAGGCGCACTTTGGAAATACAGTACTTATTTATAATAAAACAAGGGTTGTAAAATAGCAATGCAAATATAGTTTTGCTACTAATGAAAATCCCCCCTCCCAAGTTTTTTGGGAGTAAAATGCAAGCCCAAATTATCAAAGATTTTTAGCTTATATAGAACAGAGGCACAGAACTCATTGATACACACAGACTTGGCTCATGTATAGTGCTAAGCCAAAATTATTTTTATTGTGGCTTGCCAAAACCAACCTTTGAGGCTTGGATTACAAATAATGCTAGTATTATTAGCATATTGCATCTAAGTCTAATAGGATCATGAAACCCTGCAATTTAGCAAGGTCTTGTCCATTGTAGCTTGTGGAATACACAACTAGATTCTTTTAGGCTGGGGAGGAATGCATATAGACTGCAGCTGGCTTGCTAGGTTTGCAGGAAAAGAAGTCAGGACCAGTGGTGAAATCCAATTTTTTTTACTACCGGTTCTGTGGGCGTGGCTTGGTGGGCGTGGCAGGGGAAGGATACTGCAAAATCTCCATTCCCTCCCCACTCCTGGGGGAAGGATACTGCAAAATCCCCATTCCCTCCCCACTCCAGGGGAAGGATATTGCAAAAACCCCATTCCCTCCCCACTCCAGGGGAAGGATACTGCAAAATCTCCATTCCCACCCCACTCTGGGGCCAGCCAGAGGTGGTATTTGCCAGTTCTCCGAACTACTCAAAATTTCCGCTACCGGTTCTCCAGAACCTGTCAGAACCTGCTGGATTTCACCCCTGGTCAGGACTAAGACTAAGACTAAGACTAAGTAATCACATAAAACCAGGACAAAAAAAAAGGTTTGGTTTAATTTTACTTTAATTTTAATGAGCAAATGTTTTTATTTAATAATTTTCCCTTCTCTCACATGGCAGAGTTCATTGACACTGGTTTATAGCCTAGTGTAAATTATATGGAGGAATTATTAGTGGAATTCTAAGTTTTAAAGGAGCAATTCCCTGCATAAAGCAATAGTAAAGTCACAAATTTAAATTTATTATCTTGCCATTCATTGATCCCTCTGTGTGTGTGTGTGTGTGCGCGCGCGCATGTGTGTATTAATATGTATGGATACTATATATATAGAACTGTGCAAATGTTTTAGGCAGTTGTACAAAAGTGCTATAAATTAAGAATTCTTTCAGAAACAGAAGTGTTAATAGTTTATTTTTTTATCAATTAACAAAATGGAAAGTAAATGAATGGAAGAGAAACCCAAATCAAATCAAAAATTGGTGTGACCACCCTTTGCTTTCAAAACAACATCAATTCTTCTAGGTACACTTGCACCTAGAAGTTTTTGAAAGAACTTGGGAAGAGTCCTTCAAGGTTGTTCCAGACATCTTGGAGAAGTAATCACAGATCCTCTGTGGATGTAGGCTGCCTCAAATCCTTCTGTCTCTTCATGTGATCCCAAACAGACTGGACGGTGTTGAGATCAGGGCTCTGTGGGGGGGCAAACTATCATTTCCAGGACTTCTTGTTGTTCTTTACGCTGAAGGTAGTTCTTAATAACATTGGCTGTATGTTTGGGGCCATTGTACTGCTTCAGAATAAATTTGAGACCAATCACACGCCTTCTTGATGGTATGGCATGATGGATAAATATTTCTCAGCATTGACGACACCCATTGATCCTGATCAAATCTCCAAGGCCATTTGTAGAAATGTAGCCCCAAACTTGCAAAGAACGTCCATCACGCTTCACTGTTGCCTGCAGACACTCATTGTTGTACCACTCTCCAGCCCTTCAGTGAACAAACTGCCTCCTGCTACAGCCAAATATTTCAAATTTTGACTCATCAGTCCAGAGCATCTGCTGCCATTTTTCTGTGCACCCCAGTTCCTATGTTTTCATGCATAGTTGAGTCACTTAGCCTTGTTTCCATGTCAGAGGTATGGCTTTTTGACCGCAATTCTTCCGTGAAGACTACTTCTGGCCAGACCTCTCCAGACAGTAGATGGGTATGCCTGAGTCCCACTGGTTTCTGCCAGTTCTGTGCTGATGGCACTGCTGGACAACTTCCGATGTCAAAAGGAAATAAGCACGATGCGTCTTTCATCTGCTGCATTAAGTTTCTTTGGCTGACCACTATGTCTATGGTCCTCAACGTTGCCCGTTTCTTTGTGCTTCTTCAAAAGAGCTTGAAAAAACACATCTAGAAACCCCAGTCTGCTTTGAAATCTTTGCCTGGGAGAGATAAGGATTATAACTATCTTTTGCCTTGTTCCTGTGCTCAGTTTTGCCATGGTGTATGACCTGTGGCATGAAACTGTCTTCCATAACCTCACCTTAGTAGCAGAGATTGGCTGTTCCTCACCCAGTTTTAAGTCTCCAACACAGCCATTTCTGTTTCAGTTAATAATGGTCTTTCAACCTACCTATGCAATTGATTATCATTAGCACCTGCTTGGTATAATTGATTAATCATATACCTGACTCTATTCCTACAAAACCCCTGACTTTGTACAAGTGAAAGAGTGGATGCTGTTTTGAAGGCAAAAGACGGTCACACCAAATACTGAGTTGATCTGGATTTCTTTTTGGTTCACTTACTTTCCATTTTGCTAATTGATAAAAATATAAACTATTAACACATATTTCTGAAAGGTTTCTTAATTTACAGGATTTTTGCACAACTTCCTAACCCTAGGAAGTATTGTATACTCGTACATACTGTATGGGTATGTATGGAAGCTATATATCCAGTATATATATAGAAAAAATACATACTCGCTTAGAATCCTTTAGTGAGCCACCATTTTAGGATCTGACTCATAAAGTAGAAACATTTTAAAGCAGGAAATCACAACACATTCTTGTATTTTTAAACTTATCCTAAGCTGCCTTGAATCTTTATGCAAACCAAAAATCTGTTTAAATCTTAAAATACATACATAAATGCAGGTAGTCCTCGACTTATGACAATTGAGCCCAAAATATCTGTTGTTAAGTGAGACATGGGTTAAGTGACTTTTGCCCCATTTTATGACCTTTCTTGCCACAGTTGTTAAGTGAATCTGGTTTCCCCATTGACTTTGCTTATCAGGAGGTCGCAAAAGGTGATCACATGATCCCAGAACACAGCAACAGTGTTAAATATGAACCAGTTGCCAAGCATCTGAATTTTGATCATGTGATCATGGGGAAGCTGAAAAGGTTTTTAACTGTGAAAAACGGTCATAAGTCACATTTTTCAGTGCTGTTGTAACTTTGAACAGTCACTAAATGAACTGTTGTAAGTCGAGGACTACCTGTAAAGACAAAATACATACTCACATAGCATCCTTTAATGAGGTACCTTTTTAGGACCTTCTTTATAAAATAGAAACATTTTAAACCAGGAAAGCACAACACGATCTTTTATTTTTTTTAAACTTATCCTAAGCTGCCTTGAATCTTTCTGCAAACCAAAAATCTGTTTAAATCTTAAAATAAATACATAAATAAATGTTTCTCTAAAATCTCCTATAACCACAATTGCTGAACTCGGTGCAGCAATTTCTTTCCTTTGGACGCAGGAAACACATAAAAACTGGAAGTAAGCAAAATCTCCAAAAGCCAAGCCTTCCCCAGGGGGGCACTTCCCCTCCCAATTTGGAGAGGATGGACAATTCAGGGAAGAAACACACAGGGGCATTTCCTGCTTTCAAGTCTTGAAACATTAGCAAGTGAAGAGTGCAATCTTGTAAGATGCCTGTTGCAAGTAAGTGCCTATTCTATTTTCCCATTACTTTGCTACTGAATATGTTTACAACTTCATTTCTCTGTTTTTAAGGTTGTAAGCCTAATTTCCTTAGAGTCCTGCGGAAAAATCAGGTGGAACAATGGCTGATGACTACTTTCTATCGGTCTACGATAGAAAGTATCCTCACATACTGTATAACAGTATGGTACGCTGGTTCAACAGCTGTGGACAGGAAGGCACTACAGAGAGTGATTCTGCACAAGAAACCATTGGTTGCCCCCTAACACCACTGGATGACATTGCCAGGTCTCGTCGTTTCAGCAGAGTAAGGAAGATACTTCAGCAGAGTAAGGAAGATACTTAGGGACGATTCACGTCCTGGTCAATGTCTTTTCTCACTTTTACCATCGGGCAGAAGACATAGAAGTATAGCCAGCCGGACAAACAGGTTTAAAAACAGCTTTTATCCATGGTCTGTCAGACTCCTAAAAACAACTACAATCATTCCATGCATACATGGAAACATGACTGGTTTCTCCCTAATTACTTGTATAAGGACCATTTTCTATATTATTCATGTTGTTTTGTATTTTGTTATGGATTGCACCAGTAGAGGCTAAATCAATTTTGTTGTATATATGTACAATGTCAATAAAGGTATTTATTATTATTATTATCCACAATTGTATCACAGCGGCCAGTTGTTTCACCGGATTTGGCATTAATTACTAGTCGAGCCCCACCCAGGGGCCTAGGATGTCATAATGTATTTCCGAAGTATATGTGCAGAACCGAGCAGTGCGGCTTTCTGCATTTGGCTGATGGTGATTTTGTCGATTTTGAGCTGTTTCAAATGTAATTCCAGTGCTTTTGGAAAGAAGAGGAGAAGGAGGAGGAGGAGGAGAAGGAGAAGGAGAAGGACAAGGACAATGACAAGGACAAGGACAAGGACAAGGAGAAGGAGAAGGAGAAGGAGAAGGAGAAGGAGAAGGAGAAGATTTCTAATTGGACAGACTTCTTTGGGCTCTACCTGTACCATATCAGGATTATGCCATTGCCAGAGGATAGTATAGGGAAATGGAGACGCCTTTACACACCTATCATTAGAACTGATTTTCCTTTCTTTCTTTTCACTCTTGGCATAGCTGGGGTGATAACTGACATTTCTTTCTCAGGATTCCTTTTGACACAGCAGAATCTTGCAGCTGAGGCAAGGCCAGAATTCATCATCTCTGTGAGCAAACACACAGCTGCTGTTGGTGGAGAGAGATTCTATTAACGAACAGTGAATTCTCATAATTAGCAGAGAGGTTTCTACAGCTGCCCGCCTGACCCCAGACTACACAAATTGTGCGTGGTGTTCGGCCTGTAAATCAATCTTATCTAATTACTATAAGCTATTTCCCAGTTTTAATGGCTAGAAGAGTAAAAGTAAGGAAGGCAGTCCTCACCCAAAAAATTGTTACTCCTGTTTGACCCACTTTTACATGGAAATTCATATTTGTGTATGATTGTTTCTAAAGGAATGGAAGAGTACCCTATGATTTCAAAGGTCAAATATTATTCAAGGCAGATTGCTGGACTAAGTGACTAAGAATGAGTATCCATCATCATGTTCCAGTAGTAGTAGTAGTAGTAGTAGTATTATTATTAGTAGTAGTAGTAGTAGTAGTAGTAGCAGCAGCAGCAGTAGTAGTAGTAGCAGCAGCAGCAGCAGCAGCAGCAGCAGCAGCAGCAGCAGCAGCAGTAGCCTCACAGGATTGGGGCACTTCCCTTCCTGGGATGCTTGCAAGACCTGGGCAAAAGGTCCTGTTAGGCTGGAGGAAGATGAAGATGAAGGGCACTACAGGTGTCAAACTTGGGGGAACCAGCTTTACAGAATTGCAGCCCCAAAGCAATTCTTTGGCTCCCCTCGACCAGAATTTCTCAACCTCACCAAACGTTTAAAGAGATGGAGAAACTCCGTAGTAGCCTCTCTCTCAAACCAAGGCAGGACATGATTCCCCTTCCAATTTCAAAGAGGCTAAAACCAAACTTCGGAAAAGAGCTCGGTCTTACACCCTGACCCATACATAAGCTTGCCCCTAAAATTAAAACCTAGCAACATTTAGCCAGTCTTCGATCAGCTACTAACTCTCCTTAGCGGCGTCTCTCGCATCAAAAGAGCGGAGGGTTTACATTTCGACCCCGCCGCTAAAGACACGGGAGTCCCGCCAGAACACCGAAACCGGGTCACCTGTCCAAAGGAAAAGATCCGGGAAGAAAAAGAGGCGGATTCAGGCGAGGATCTCAGATACTCACGTCTTCAGTCGGCGGAGGGCGTAAAAGATGCTCCCGTGGAGAAGGGAGAAGTTGGAGACCCTTGCCAGGTCCGCTTTGCTCCCTTCCTACGGTACCCAAGTTGAACACGTGTCGGGGAAACGGCAAATCGCAGAGAATTCCAACTTCCGTCTGGCACCTCGGGTTCCCCACCCTTAATGGGGAACTGCTTTCCGAGAAAAAAAAGGGGGGGGATTGGGAAAGAGGAGAAGGAAGGGTGGGAAGGAAGGAAGGAAGGCGCGATTCTTGCGCGAAGGTCCTCGGTGGGACAAAACTTTACTAGTCGTTCTCCCAAGCTTCCCGTAAATATCGTGGGGATGAGTCACGTGGAGCTTCGCGGAGTCCTATTCCCCCCCCCCGCCCCGGCTTGTATGTCTGAACCCTCCCAACTTCTGCAGAAACCGCGGAGGAACTGCAATTGCGAAAGATCGTCTTCCACCGCTTTCCTGGAGGCCCCGAGGCCGGCTTGGAAGGTTCGTCCCTCCGCGGCGCCCGGGAGGCTGCCCGAAAGACTGGCCTGGAAAGCCCCGCAAGTTTGAAAAAGGCTCTTCTTCGCGGCCAAATTTTTACCACGGAGCGATTTGTTTCTCGCTTCTAAGTGAAGATCCCGGATTTTCTCTCTCAGGCGCATCTTACCGTTTCGTTTTTCTCCGTTTCTTCCGAATGTTTGAAATAACTTTTTTATTTTATTTTTTGGGGCTGATCTTTTAAATCCTCCGACAAAACCGTCCGGGATCCTAATAAATAGGTTTTGGATTAGGCAGCTCAATAAATTGAATAGATAGATAAATTGTTGGTTCCCAATACCAATTGTTTTCTCTCTCGTTTTCCGTCCCCTGAACTGCACCGAACTGGCAGTTGGCTGCTGGGGAAAAGCTAAACTGTTAACTTAATTATTGTGCTACCTAATAACTTCTCTATTTGAAACCATCTGACTAATTTCAAAGGCCGAACCACAAACTCCAGAAATGGGTGTCATAGAAATTCTCCACCAGGCACAGCCAATGATTCAGGAGTATTGTGTAATTCAAGTGTCTTTGCCAGTCTAAAATTCTGAGAGAGAGAGAGAGAGAGAGAGAGAGAGCCTGAAATGGTTGCTGGCAGATGGGTAGATCCAAATGAACAATGTGAAGCATTGAGACCATGTCTACTGCAGACAACAGATCAGGAGACAAAGACTTAAAGCTGGAACAAGTAAAGACAACTTTAAGCATGGGCTTGGCCTGAAATAAGAGCAATATCAGACAGACAGACGGCGTGTGAAAATGGTTGATGGGAGAATAAGCCCACCAGCTTCCCACCCATCCACTCACTGATAGAGTCTTACTTGCAATTAGTTGAGTAGTGCTGGCTTAATTTTGTACCAATTAAAATGATAAGCAAGATTTACAAATGGCGTACACCAACGCTCTTGGTCAGCCTTAGATTACAAAATGCAGAGGAGAGCCCTCTTGCAATAAAATCCAGAAATTAAGCCAGCAACCAGGGCCACTGAGGAATGCAGTTTGAACTCCGATTTCAAATGAGAGTTATAAACATAATGCAGTTTTGTTAATGGCAGGGGTAACTTTCAGGGACCAAGCAATGGAGGCACCGCAAACTCTGAAAACAAAAGGAACTTTCATCCCGAATCGGTTTCTAGCCATCTGCATGGCTGGAACTCTCCTGGTTTGAAAAGAAGAGAAGGAATGAGATTTGCAGAAAGAATCCTGCAAAATACATTCTTTGTTCCCCGGTGCAAATAACCTCTCTTGAGAAGGGGTAAGTGGGCTGCAGATGTATTATGTGTAGTTTTCCCCTCTATGAAAGCTGTGTCTGTAGCGTTGGATCAATGACAATCATTTACATGTGCAAAATTACTTGAATGGTACAATCATCAAAGGACAAGTTTGTATGTATAAACCATATCAGAGTCAAATGTTGATTGGCTACACAAGTTTCCTGCCCAGAAGGTGAACACAGCAAGAAACCCTTAATGGAGTCCTTACCCATTGCAATCCTCAGACACATTTTTCCATGTTATTTCTTTCAAGGAAAGCACTTGCATGAAGGCTGTTTTAGAATGTGTGAAACGATCCTTCATTAGATCTCAACATGCAATTCAGTTTGAATCTTGGTGCAGTTTTAAGCTTCCAACTCAACATTAAGGCTCTTTGCTTAGAAATAAGTCCCATAAGTGTATGAATTGTAATCATATTCTAGAGAGTGCATCTCATAGATGAAAATTATAAGGCATATTATTGCACTTTGTAGAAATGAATACTGTTTGCTTTCTGGACACAGTTCTCTGAACTAGAACTTGGATTGCAGCCAATAAATGCTTTGCAATAAGTGTAATTCAAATATGAAAAAAGGCAAAAACATGCTAGGGTACATTTCCATTGTATTGTTACTAAACCTTGGAATCATATAGTGTCCCAAAGGTGCTTTTCAAGAGGCAACTGGACTTTCTTGTTTTGTTCTTTGAAGATGTTTAGCTTATCATCCAAGAAGCTTCTTCAACTCTGACTCCATTCCCCACCATCCAGTCAGAACTGAAGAAGCTTCTTGGATGAGAAGTGAAATATCTTCAAAGAAAAACCAGAAAGTCCAGTTGCCTCTTGAAAAGCACCTTTGGGACAACCATGACCTGGATGACTGAGAATCTCCATTGACAATCATACAGTGTTTGTATCTGGGAAACAACTGCATTATTGTTATCCCAACTCCCTAAATTTTGGGGATGGTGCTGTAAGGGAGATTATTCTGCAAGTTTCATATATTATGTTTATGCTTTTTAGTTTTAAGAAATATTTGTACTGTATTTGTATTAAAATATTTGTTTGGGGAGGCTGAATTTATTTCAGCTGCCAATTGTCCATTTATTTATTTTTGTTCTTTATGGTTTTTTTTTTATTGTCCCTTGTTTCAGATAGGCAACCCTATAAATTGACTAAATGGAACTTTGGGATAGTCCCATTGTGAAAATTCCAGGTGTGGGTAAAATAAAATATACTTTGTCACATTTTTTTCCACACGACAATTAAACTCCCTGTGATAATTCCAGGGATATACTGTATAATTATGGATGAAATTCAAAGAAAATAATTCAATCCAGTCCCACACAGCTCTGAATGCTTTGTCCTGTGTTATCATGAAATTATAAAGTTATCTGCACTTTCTAGAGCATTTTTATTCATTGCAACCCAATGAAATGTTGGAAAGAAGCTATGTAAAGGAGCTCAGAACCCTGTTCATCAGCCTATCTGTCCATTAGCATAATAACCCTCTGAAAACAGGAAATAATAAAGCCTTATCTCATGTGGTGAAGAAGGCAGAAAACAGAATATGGAATGAAAATGGGCTGGATCAGGCCAGGAGCAGAAAATAAAAATATTCCTAGATAGACCCCCCCCAAATGCATTCCTATGTAGAGGGGCTCAGAATGCCCATTTAGCAATAGCATTTAGATTTATATACCGCTTCACAGTGCTTTACAGCCCTCTCTGAGTCGTTTACAGAGTCAGCATATTGCCCCCAACAATCTGGGTCCTCATTTTACCCACCTCAGAAGGATGGAAGGCTGAGTCAACCTTGAGCCGGTGAGATTTGAACTGCCAAATTGCAGGGAACCAGCAGTCAGCAGAAATAGCCTGTAGTACTGCATTCTAACCACTGCGACACCACGGCTCTTCCATTCTAAGCCCCCTCCCTTCTCCCTTCTGGTCACATGACCTAGACCACCATGTATGCAGCTTATGTGTTTCCAATTACACACATACATGTATACAAAAAGAAACACAATATGAGTGGGCACTGCAGGATAAATATGCATACTGATACAACATAAACACCCCTGTCCTGATTAGACCCCCACACATACACTTTCTCACATCCAAATACATGCTCAGAGGCACAAATATTAACCAATCCTAACTAGAGCCACACAGAGAGACATTCCTTCATTCCACAGAAGAAAATTCAATCATGTATGGCCCCTGCTACTTAAACAATAATTTCTGCTCTGCGAATGTCCTCTTGTTTATTCTTTCCAACTTGACAGCTTTCCAGAAACTGAAGAAAATATTACCAAATTTGGTAATGGGGGAATAAAAAGGGAAGTGGAACATTAAGTTTAAAAAATGGGCCAGATCAGGCAGGAGGCTGCAGAGCAGGGGTGAAATCCAGCAGGTTCTGGTAGGGTAACGGAAATTTCTGGTAGCGGAAATTTTGAGTAGTTCAGAGAACCGGTAACGGAAATTTTGAGTAGTTCGGAGAACCGGCAAATATCACCTCTGGCTGGTCCCAGAGTGGGGTGGGAATGGAGATTTTGCAGTATCCTTCCCCTGGAGTGGGGTGGGAATGGAGATTTTTCAGTATCCTTCCCCTGCCATGCCCACCAAGCCACGCCCACCAAGCCACACCACACCACGCCCACCAAGCCACACCCACAGAACCGGTAGTAAAAAAATTTGGATTTCACCACTGCTGCAGAGAGAATAAATGGGCGGGGGGGAAATCTCCCCATGCATCCCTCTAGAAGGGGCAACTCAGCATGCTGCCAGGGGCTCCATTCATAAGCCCACCTATTTCAAACTTTGTACTTGCTCCAATCACAAGCAGCACGTGTGTTGCATATGTTGCTGAGTTCATATTGAATTTTATCATCAAACTCATCCACTTCCCTTTTATTGCATCAGTGGTTGGAGCATAAACTTAGATAGCCATCATATCGAGGATGGCCTGCAAAGTCTTAACTACTTGTTCATTGACCACATTGTAGCCAATGCTGCATCATTTCTGACTATGAAAAGAAAGCTGTTCCTTTTCAGTTCTTATGTGCTTATAAATATTATGATCCTCTGACTGAAAGTGTCCAGTTCCAGTCCATTTCTGATACCTTGGATTTCAACGTGTAGTCAATTCATTTCCTTTTTCAGTGTGTTGAGTTTTCCTGCTTTTCATGCTCCGTGTTCCTATTCTAATTCTGCTTTTACAGCATCGGATTTTCTTTTCCTACATGCAACATCAGCAACTAGACATCCTGAAGGCTTTAATCTAGCTGCATCATAAAATCTCTAGTGTGGTTGTTCCGTCACTGGAGGCTTTCAAAAAGAGACTGGACAACCATTGGTGTGAAATGGTATACGGCAGGGGTGTCAAACTGGCGGCCCGTGGGCCGGATGCATCACGCGCAGGCCACACCCACTACAGCTTTGCGAAGGGAAAAGTCACGATACGTCACGTGACATCAACGTGACGCGGCGAGTTTGACACCCGGGGTATAGGGTCTCTTGCTCGAGCCGGGGGTTGGACTAGAAGACCTCCAAGGTCCCTTTGCAACTCAATTATTCTATGTTCTATCTTCAGCTCTTCCCCTTCAACATATTGAATGCCTTCCCATCTGAAGGACCCAGCATCCAGCACTACATAATCAATCACTTTGCCTTGTCTACCCATCTGGTTTCCTTGGTAAAATGTAGAAATGGATTACCGTTACCTTCTTCCACACAGTATGGTTAGCTGTGAACTTATCAACCATTCAAGATTATAATTATAACACAAAAAAGTGACTTATGACTGGTCCTCGCACTTACAACTGTCACAAAATCCCCACGGTCATGTGATCAAAATTGGCACTTGGCATCTAATTATGAAAGTTGCAGCATTCTGAGGTTGCGTGATCACCATTCGCGATCTTGGCAGCTGGATTCCAATAAACAAAGTCAATGGGAGAAACTGGATTTGCTTAAGAACCATGTGAATCACTTAACTACTGCAGTGATTCGCTTAACAACCATGAGAAAAAAGGTCACAAAATTGTTCATGACTCACTTAACCAGCGTCTTGCTTTGCAATGGAAATTCTGGTCCCAATTTGGTCGTAAGTCGAGGACTACATGTATGAATGGAAGCCTTTGCAATTATCACCAAAGTGATCTGCCTCCAGCGTCTTCCTCTATTGCTGCTGCCCAATATACCATATTTTTCAGACTATAAGACGCACTTTACCACCACCACCCCCCAAAAAGTGGGTGGAAATGTCTGTGCATCTTATAGACTGAATACGGCCCTGTTTTTGGCTTCCCGAACCCTCCCCCCACGTGGCCCATTTTTGGCAAAAACTGGACACGTGAAGGGTTTGGGAGGCCTGCAGAGTGCTCCTGGGGGCTGGGGAGGGAAAAAACGGGATGCGTTGAGGGTTCAGGAGGCCAAAGACGGGCCTGGGAGGCCTACAGAGTGCTCCTGGGAGCTGGGGAGGGCAAAAACGACGCGTGGAGGCCAAAAACTATTTTTTTTCTTGTTTTCCTCTTTGAAATCTAGGTGCGTCTTATACTCCGGTGCGTCTTATAGTCCGAAAAATATGGTAGGTGCCTGCTTGCGTTACCTGGGTATCTGGGACGACCTTCACACCTTGGGTGACCCTGCTGGGAATCTATATTCTTAGCATATACATCTGAATGTCTTTGCTCATCCCTCCCAAAAGAAGACCAATATAGTAGAAGTTGTGGCATTCAATAGCTGTACACTATGCGCTTTCCTCTATTAAGTCTCACATAGTTCATGTTTACTGCTTATAAAAGTGGGCCTTGTGTTTGCTATGTATCACCCTGGCACTCAAGTCAAGTTGCTCAGAAATCAATGGGGAAGTCCTTTAAAATATCACTAGGTGGCACCACAAGTTAATGAATTACACTTCCTCTGTCACCAATTTCTGTTGCATTGAATTCCTGGAACTTTCCCTGCACAACAGGATGAAACAATTATGTTTTCTCATGGAGTGGTTATTATATAATGAACATAACACATAAAAAGGATTGCAATTCCATGTTTTACACACGCACACACACACACACGCACACACACACACACACACCTGTTTGCATTATTCATGAGTATTATTCATATTAACATGTATTAATTCTCTGCTGATACCTTCTCTATTAGAATAAAGTAGCAAGTAGGTTGAGAATCAGTTTGATGTAGTGGTTAAAACATCAGGCTAGAAACCGGGAGACCATGAGTTCTAGTGACGCCTTTAGGCCAGAGGTCTTCAAACTTGGCAACTTTAAGACTTGTGGACTTCAACTCCCAGAATTTTCCAGCCAGCTATGCTGGCTGGAGAATTCTGGGAGTTGAAGTCCACAAGTCTTAAAGTTGCCAAGTTTGAGGACCCCTGCCTTAGGCAGAAAGCCAGCTGGGTGACTTGGGACCAGTCACTCTCTCTCAGCCCAGGAAGGAAACAATGGCAAACCACTTCTGAAAAACCTTGCAAAGAAGACTGCAGGGACTTGTCCAGGCTGTCTCTGGAAATCAGACACAATTGTATGGAAGGGAAGACACCTAAGCAAGTTACAAATTCTATATTAGAACACATTGCAAACTTGTAGCCTTTGTTTGTTTGTTTGTTTGTTTGTTTGTTTTTTCCCAAATTGAAAAAGCTGCTCTACTGTTCCTATCATTGTTCACATCACTTTCAGTCAATGTGTTTGATGTGGTAGTGTTTACTCTGATACAAGAAAAAGGATCAAAAGTGATGGTGAAGGGTTGGATAAAGTGAACTTCTGGCAGGAAAAAATTATTTTAATATTAAACATAGTCCTTCTGACTAAACTTAACCTTTTTGAGTAAAAGATCCCCAGCAATAAATAATAGTATAAAAGAATTATAATTAACTATGAATGTGTAATCAGAAGAAACAAGAACACATTCCTTAAGAGCAGATTATAAAACCATTCAGTCTTTCTCATCTGCAAAGCTTAACTCTCAAAAACAGCTTTTAAGAAGTTTGCAGGCTTTCCAAAACCATAATTCCACACTCTATAAAATTATGATGCATTGTCCAAATTAAGGAAAATAATGTTGTGCCAAATCAGCTTCTGGAGATGTGAGAATTTACTTAAATTTCAGCAAAAACAACTTTAAGTAGAAATCATTATAGGTTATATAATTCATACTGGCCCCACTGCCCAAATTTTGCTAGTTAATGGGAGGGATCATTTTTTAAGTCGTTCAAAACACCTTTAAAATTAATTAACCAATTTATCATGCAAAAATTTATTTCCACAGATAAGGGAATTGCTCCTTCTTTGTTTGATTGCACAGGTCTCAGGTCTTCATGGTGATCTCGCATATGAATTAAAGCCATGACTTCTTTAACTGGGTTATTGAATAAATAATTTTATTTATTTATTTATTTATTTATTTATTTATTTATTTATTATTTAAATATTTATTATTTACGCTGGTGCATAAGCACACCAGCGTGCCTACCGTCCCTGTCCTAAAGTCCCCATGTATTCGAAAAATATCATGTACTCAAAACCATGTTGGTACTTATTATATATTCATATTAATGTTTATACTTTGCCTGTAATCATATACACGCTTGACAAAATAAATAAAATAATAAAACAAACAAACAAACAAACAAACAAGCAAACAAACAATACCTGAAGACCAAGCTAAATAAGATGCAATATAATGTTGTGATTAAGGTCTTTGACAAGGACAACCAATATTCAAATCTTCCTTTGGGACTTGCTGGATTACTTTGAGCCAACTCAAAGAGTTGCCTTGAACTGCTAGATGGGCAGCAAATAAATTTAATAAATAAATAAAGTTTTTTAAAAAAACCCACAACCCTTCCCTTAGTCCAGCTTTATTCACATACCTGTTTCTGTAGGGATAAAGTGAAAGGCATCCATTACCTCCAGGAATGTTCCTTGGGCTTCTACAAAAAACTGTCATGTAAAGCCATAGTAATGAAAATAAATACATATTTCATGCCTTAATTAGGTGTGTGAACTCTAAAACTCTCGTCCCTTTCAAAAAGTTATGTCATCCTTCCTTTCTCTTATTCTATTTTACATCAAGTTTCATCAAAGTTGAAACTAGATCTGTGGAAGGGAGGAGCCAAACTCAAATCTGCCAGTTTTCACTTTCTTTGCAGTTATACTGGTTCAGTCCTGCCTTTTAATGCATTCTTGATTTTGCCTCAACAAGTCCTCCTCAACCCTCTGAATTCTCTATTATTGATTCAAAATCCTAACCAATTGACTATATGAACTGTTTAGGTTCTTTTTAATGTGGAAAAAGTGTTATCCTTGTGTAGTTGAGTGTTTTTCATCCTTCCTGCTACCTCTACCCAAGAGAACAAGGTGACCAGAACAAGGGACAGTGGAACGCTTGTCCAATACCACCCGTGAGTTTGGTTTCTAGCAAGGTTGGACTGTAAAAGGCCAACTGCTGTGTCCTTGGCACTGCCAGTTGTTTCATTCCATGCTCAGTTGGTAAGGCAACTTGCTAATGGAAGCATGGAATGAAAGCAGAACCATTCCTGCTTTGGAGCTGAGATGAAAGCTCTTTTTGAGTGAAGAGTCACATGTAGGTGTGTCAGGGACAGAAGGAGTAACCTTGAGGAACAAGAGGAAAAATCACAACCAAAGTAACACTCAGATAAAAGAAATGAGTCTGGAGTAAAACTATAATCTGAGCAAGTATCTCAAACAAGACTGTCCCTAATTCTCAGTAAGTGGCAGCCTTACCAGGCAAACCAGACAGGAAACACAACAATAAGAAAATTCAATTTTATTGTAAAGCTATGCTAACAGAATCTTGTAAGTCTGAAAATACCATTCTTCTGCTTTCTCCTTTGTAGTCCATAAAACTAAGGATCGTTCTTTATGAAGCTCTTACTCTGCCCACTGTACAGCTGCAGGCTATGCTTTCTCTTCTCTGACCATTCCCTAGGCAGCATCTCTTTGCCCCATCTCCCAAGGTCTTTCCCATATACTATTACATTAAGATAAAGGGAGGGAAAGGAGAAGCACATTTAGACTTACAAGATTCTGTTATTGTGACCTTATAATACAAGTAGCATTAGCATGCATAACGTCGGTTTCTTAGTCTGGTTTACCTTGAATGGCTGACATCAGTTTTGCAAGTCTGAGTGGCTTCCCCCCTCCCTCCCTTGATCTTCTTCAGAACTAAGGAGGAACTTGTCTGAGAAACTTACTTGGGTTTCAGTTCTGGCCTGGACTCAGATTTCTTTTATCTACCAATTGCTGTGGTTATGACTTTTCTTCTTGTTCCTCAAGTTTATTCCTTCTGTCCATTACAAGGTGTGGCAGACTAGAAAGCATAATGTGTTTTGAAGAGAAACTGGGCACGATCACAATAAAAACAATATTATTCCTTTTTTTTTTTCATATGTTGATTTCCTGCTTTCATCCACCTCTCCCACCTTGTCAAATCTTACATGATGCACTTTCACTTTAAAGCATTGGCCGAAAATTGGAAGAATGGAAGAAGAGACTGAGAACTAAAACAATTCTCTAGGTCTAGGGCATGTAGCTGGTGTACCTACAGGACAGAAAGAAGGAACCTTCTCAAATTAAAGGGAAAAATGAATGGGCAAAGAAACAGTTTTAGCTTCTGATGTCCAATGAGCGGTGGTGGCACAGTGGTTAGAATGCAGTACTGCAGGCTACTTCTGTTGACTGCTGGCTGCCTGCAATTTGGCAGTTCGAATCTCATCAGGCTCAAAATTGATTCAGCCTTCCATCCTTCCGAGGTGGGTAAAATGAGGACCCCGACTGTTGGGGGCAATATGCTGACTCTGTAAACTGCTTAGAGAGGGCTGTAAAGCACTGTGAAGCGGTATATAAGTCTAAGTGCTATTGCTATTGTATTCCCATAGCACTATATTTCATGAAATTATTTCATTGCTTTATTTTAAGATAGCCCTCTGTATGTTTGGCCTTTTTAAGTAGTTTTATTTGAAATTCTTACATTACTAAGAATCATGTTGCAGTGGAGAAAATTAACCAATTTTTGTTTCAACATGCTTTCTATTCTGCAACAGGGCAAAGCAGACATTTTAAGGGAGCAAGTGAACCCAAACATTACTCAAAGCAGTTCAGAAAAAAATGCATTTTGCATTACAATGCACCACAGTTTTATATTTTCCCCCAACTTTTGCTTAAGCAAAGACAACACAAGATATCTGCCAAATGGGATTGTTTTCCCAACATCTCATCTGGTGACAAATGAGATGAGCTCTTTGGAACAGGGAGATGTAGAGACTTGTCCATTTGAAGCTACATTTCTTGAGTAGCTTAAATGTGAATAATCATTCACAGAAGTTTCACTTTCTATAAAACAGTACATTAAAGAATATTATTAAATTGTTCTTGACAAAACACAAACATGTTACATCACTTTTAACTTACCATTCTAATACATGATCAGCAAACTTCATTTTTGGGGAGTTAATTTTATTGAAGCTTAACTCTTTGTAACTTTCACTATATCCTCAACTCCGTAACTCTTCTGAGGCTGTTGACAAGTCTACATTCCAGGGGTGAAACCCAGCAGGTTCTGACAGGTTCTGGAGAACCGGTAGCGGAAATTTTGAGTAGTCCGGAGAACCGGCAAATACCACCTCTGGCTGGCCCCAGAGTGGGGTGGGAATGGAGATTTTGCAGTATCCTTCCCCCAGGAGTGGGGAGGGAATGGGGATTTTGCAGTATCCTTCCCCTACCACGCCCACCAAGCCACGCCCAAGCCACACCATGCCCACCAAGCCACGCCCACAGAACCGGTAGTAAAAAAAAATTGGATTTCACCACTGCTACATTCTTCACTTTATAACATGGCTCACACTGCAGCTGATTAACAGCAAACTGATTTTCTGGTATTTTCTCATCTCAGAATAGCACCATCCACATATATCATACAGCATCAAGTTCACAATGTCATAAAAAAAAAGAACTGAGGGGCACCCAACACTCTACCTTTTTAGATTAGATTGGCCCCAACCCTGCTGGCCTTTGGCAAAGCATTGAAGATCTGGATGTGGTGATGTGGGAATTGGGAAGTTAGATAGCCTCTGAGATGAAATGTTGTCATATTGTTAAGTGTTTATAGCAGGAGTGTCAAACTCGATTTCATTGAGGGCCGCATCAGCGTTGTGTTTGACCTTGGGGGGGCTGGGGGGCATGGCCATGGTGGGAGTGGCCATGGTGGGCATGGCCAGCTCTATGTCACATGTCGAGGGCACCTGTGGTGGCCCAGGAGGGGCTGGGAGGATCCACTTTTGCTAGTAGTTTGTTTTGCTAGCACTCTGCCAGTGAAAACAGAGCTCGGGGGGCCCCATGCGCCCCCCCGGGCAGCATTTTCGGCTGTGACAGCCTCCTGCAGCCCTCTGCCAGTGAAAAGGGCCACCGCACGTGGCCCTCCTGAGCTCTGTTTTCGTTGGCAGAGGCACCGTGGGCTGGTCCTTTGCTGTTTCCAGGGCAGCCCCACGGGCCAGATCTAAGCGCCCTGCAGGCCAGATCCGGCCCACAGGCCTTTAGTTTGACACCCCAGGTTTATAGGGTTGGTTTTTAGCAATTGTAGTTGCTAAAAACTTTTAGTAGTTTGCATAAAAACTGTAGTTTGCATAAAGACTGTAACTTTTATGTTTTGTTCCTATAGTTGTTTTTTCTATTATTTTAATGTGTTGTTAATTGGTTGCATCTGCAAGATGGGCAAGCAAATAAATAAATAAGTGCAATCAGGACTCTGTGCCTTCAATGCGTACAAAATGCTTCCTTATGTTCTGCCCCAGCTATCCACCATAAAAAATGCAACACACACAAATGTCAAACACACTCTTGTTTACTAGTGAAGGATTACTAATTTAACTTCTTAGTATCTGTTTTCAATAAACATACAGTTCAAACAGTCTTTTTTTCGAACACTGGCTGTTAATTGAACTTCATTAACAGCCAGCAAGAGTTCCAGAGATAATTGTCTCAATTGAAGAAACAAGATTGCAGATAAGCAATAGTTGGCACAACTCCCAGAAATAAATGTGCAGGAAAATTCACGAACTAGAACAAGGCCGAACAGACTTGACTGGATGCAAAACACAATGATTGTTGCGGAGAAAAATAATTAGAGGTGACATGATCTTGTTTCCCTGCTCTCAATTCTCAATAATAAGACCGGAGTCCAGGAAAGAATAAAAGTAATATATTTTATAACAAAAATAAGAACATCTAAGTCTGTGTCTACATGGTGAAGAACAAAGAGAACAAAGGAAAGATTAACACATGCGCAGTACAGGTATCACATGAGAACTTCATATCAGTATACAGTGTCATTTCAGAATAAGAGTCCTGCTGACAAATTAAAATGAACGTAGTGACAAACCCCTTCTTTGTCAGTAGGGCGAATATCAGTTATACATCAAAACATCAATTAAGGCACATCATCTCACGCAGGTATTCATGCTGCGCTGCTGGTAATGG
>QLTV01003652.1:1592609-1618700 GCA_003457575.1 Thermophis baileyi
ATTGACCATTCTGATACATAGTCAAGGTCTTTCTGAAGGGTAGTAGCATTGTCTGTGGTGTTAAATAGTTTGACATCGTCGGCGAAGAGAACGCAGTTGCTTATAATGTGATCACAAAGGTCATTTATGTAAAGTATGAAGAGTGTTGGCTAAGGGCCAAGTAGGCCAAAGCCCTAATCTCGAGGAGACCTCTTCCTGAGTAGCCACTCTTGCCTCTTGACAGCTCTGCGTGCCCGTGCATTCGGAATAGGTTCCTCCTCTTCTTCCTCATCAGTGATGGGAGCCTCTGGAGGTTCTGAAGGCCCTGGCTGCATCTCTGCCTCTGGCACCGAGTCCACACCAATCTCCTCACTGTCCGACTCGGGTACCAGCTGCACAGGCCGCCGGCATATCACCACCACAGCCTCTTCGCTGTCAGAGTCCGCAACCAGCTGCACGGGTCGCCGGCGGGCCACAACACCTTAGTATTGAGAGTGAGATAGGAAATCAGGAAAGAAAATAATAATCTGGAAGAGAACCTTGATATTCAGACAGTATGCTATCCTATAACATTTTGCTATGTTTCCTTACTTGTAGGTGATCCTTGTATGTATTGTTTTCTCCCTTTTCCATAATTTCTTCCTATTCATCTTTGAGCCGATTGGTAGCTTTAATGTTTGAGGTTCGGGTTGCAGTTCAGGTTTCAGATGATCCGTCTGGTCTTCCAAATGTTTTGATAGCAGGACTCTTTTACTGGACTCCCCCACCACCTTTCACTGTGTAATCTTCTTTTGGCAAGGACTAAAAGAGTTCTCCATACCTCCAAGTGGCTTCAACGACTCACAGAAAGAGTGCTAACAACCAGATGACTGCAAGGAATGTAAATCCTTCCTCCCTCCACCATTCAGTCAGAACTGAAGAAGCTTCTTGGATGAGAAGTGAAACTTCTCCAAGGGAAAACAAATCCAGTTGCCTTTTGAAGAAGCACCTCTGGGACAACCATGACCTGGATGACTGAGAATCTCCATTGACATGAAGCCCTAATCCTCGTGGAATTGAAAATTAAGCATCTTACCTAACTCTGTGTAAGGAAATGTTGCAACTTCTTAAATTAGAACTGGAACTTTACAGAGGTTCTTCCTGAATCTTTCCATTTCATCATAAGCCTAAATTATTTTATAATGTTCCATTCCTTCTATATTTCATACCATAGCATTGCATTGCAGGAGAACGAAAATCAGAAGAAGTGCTCCTGCTGCTTCTGTTGATGTTACACTCGTTACTACTCTGTTGGGTAATCTAGTCAATAAGTTTAGGAGAGTGGCTCTCATTCATTGGAGTTGGCCTGACTGATTGAGTAGGCCAGAGTTCTTGGAAACTTCAACGTGTTTCTGCATTGTGAGAGTACAAACCACTTCATTTGTCTGAGGGAATGCCTAAGTGACCTTGGGAAGGCAGAAGAGACAACAAAATGGATGAAGGATGAAATAGGGCCATTGCAGAGGTGGGTTCCTACCGGTTCTAACCGGTTCTTTAGAACCGTTAGTAAACCGGCGATGACGTCATGGAACTGGTTTTTTCGGTGTCTCCGTGGGCGCTGCCATCTTGGATTTTGCTTCTGCGCATGTGCAAAAGCTATTTTTTTGATTGCTGCGGGGGCGCGTCCGTGCGACCCTGAGTGAACCGGCAGCAACAGGATCCAGAACCCACCCCTGAGCCATTGCATAACCGATTTTCAAGTACAGAGGAGGAAAGGGGAAACATGAGAAAGAGATTCAGAGTAACTCTGTCTTAATCTGTTATATGTTGTATTGAATAATTGTTTCAATGAGGCACATATCCATACTTTTGGAGCCCAACTGAAAAATAAGGCCATGAACCCCGATGGAAAACAAATCATAACTTCAAGTGGTAGGTTATAATTTAAAAAGGACTTTGTTGTCATTTCCTGTCATAAAGAACCTCAAGCTAAATGCAGCCTAAGCAGGGAAAACGCTTGGGTAAGTCACAAACGAGGTTGAACATGGGAGCAAGCCAGCTTTTGTGCTTTCCCAGGCAAAATAATGCTAGTGCTAAAACACTTTAATAACATGCTCAGAACTGGCCCAATCCCGCAGACTGAAACACTAGTTTAAGAAAGAAAAAAAATACAGAGATCCCATGGTAAATAAATTTTTAAAAAGTCCTTGTGGTGATGAGATTCATCCTAGACTCTGGAACAACATAGTCAGTGCATCTTCCCATTTTTCTCAAGCATAGGTTGTTGTTGTTGTTGTTTTTTGCATAAAGGATAGATTTATAAATATTTGCTTAGTGTTCTTTTCTCTCAAAATCAGCCCTGAAGCCCATTAGACAATGAAGGGACAATCCCAACCTCTGGGGCTAATCTACCTTATGAGGTTAATACCAGGGGTGAAATTTTTCCCTACCAGTTCTGTGGGCATGGCTTGGTGGGCATGGCATGGCTTGGTGGGCATGGCTTGGTGGGCATGGCTTGGTGGGCGTGGCAGGGGAAGGATACTGCAAATCCCATTCCCTCCCCACTCCTGGGGGAAGGATATTGCAAACTCTCCATTCCCACCCCACTCTGGGGCCAGCCAGAGGTGGTATTTGCCGGTTCTCCAAACTACTCAAAATTTCCGCTACCGGTTCTCCAGAACGTGTCAGAACCTGCTGAATTTCACCCCTGGTTAATATGTAGCAAATGTGAAATGTTCTAAACTCTTAAAAGTTTTTGGGTGGGTAAGTATAAAAGGTCATTAGTACAGGTAGTCCTTGGGTTACTTGGGTTTTCTGCGCAGAAGAAAAAAAAATTCCAAAAAAAGAGATGGCGGCGTCCACGGACCGGCACCGACCAAACTGGCTCTGTGACGTCACCAGCGGGTTGCTACCGGTTCAGGTGAACCGGTCCGAACCGGGAGGAACCCACCTCTGATAGTGAGTTGTTGTAAATCACTTTTTTCAATGCCATTGTAACTCCGAACAGTCACTAAACAAATGGTTGTAAGTTGAGGATTATCTGTATGGCCATTCCATAACTATCATTTATCCCGGTTTATCTAGGATAGTCACGGTTCTTACTGCAGGTAAAATCCCAGGCTGATGATAGGGACCTGAAAATAGAAGGAAAAACAGGGGTGTTAATTGTCATTCTCTTTAGACAGTGGTTCTCAACCTTCCTAATGCCGCAACCCCAGCCCCACCGCCGTGACCCCCTCCCCGCTCCCTCTCCACGCGCAATGAATTGACAAAGGGGACGTGGCATCAAGATGGCGGGCTAGCATGCGCTTAGGCGACCCCTGTGAAAGGGTCGTTCGACCCCCAAAGGGGTCGCGACCCACAGGTTGAGAACCGCTGTCTTAAGGAAACATTAAGCAGAACCTCCATTCCTGGCTGAGAAATCAACAGTCACTCTAGTATAAATGCTATAGGGCAGTGATGGCTAACCTTTTTCACGTCATGTGCTGAAAGCGCCACACACCCCCACGCCCTGTTTTGGGCCTAGCAGGCCTCTCTGCAACCTCCTGGGACCAAAAGCGGGCCACGGGGGGGCGTGCCCACACACCCCACGCTCCCCCATGCACCCCACTCATGCACTTGTGACCCCCAACTCCTGCGCATGCACGTGTGACCCCCGTGCATGCGCATGTGACCCCACACATGCGCACGCATCTCCCACATGCCCCACACCCCCCACGCATCCCAAAAATCAGCTGGCCGGCGGGAGGCGTGCACGCGCAGTGGAGCTGAGCTGGGTGATGGCTTGCGTGCCCGCAGAGAGGGCTCTGTGTGCCAGCTGTGGCACGCGTGCCATAGGCTCGCCATCACGGCTATAGGGAAACAGTGAAACCAGCATTAACTGGAGATGGGATGCAGCGGCAACAGAAAAGAGGTGCTGGCCATGAATTAGAGCTTGGGCGATGGTTGGCTTACTGAAGAAAGACAACGGCCTTTAAAAAAAAAAATCCTATAGACTGCTCCATGACTTTTCTGAAACAGGACCGATTTTTTATGTTGAAAATATTACAGTTTAAACAGAGGTCCAAGCCCCAAATCCCCAAATGTTCATCACATTCTGCAGAGGGTGGGGGGGTTATCAAGCCCCCAGTAAAGTAAGACATATACAGGTAGTCTTCGACTTACAACAGTTCATTTAGTGACTGTTCAAGGTTACAACGGCTTTGAAAAAAGTGACGTGACCGTTTTTCACACTTACAACCATTGTAGTGTCCCTGAGGTCATGTGATCAAAATTCAGACACTTGGCAATTAGTTCATATTTATGAAGGTTGCAGTGTCCTGGGGTCATGTGGTCACTTTTTGCAAACTAACTTAACAATTTCAGTGCTTCACTTAACAACTGGGCCAAGAAAGGTCATAAAATGGGGCAAACTTCACTTAACAAATGTCTCATTTAACAACATAAATTTTGGGCTCAATTGTGGTCATAAGATGAGGACTACCTGTACCATTCCAGACAAATGACTGTCCAGTTTCTTCTTAAAAGCCTCCAATGATGGAGAACCTACAACTTCTGAAAGCAAGCCGTTCCACTGGTTAATTGTTCTCACTGTCAGGAAATTTCTAGTTCTAGGTTGCTTCTCTCCTTGATTAGTTTCCATCCATTGTGACTTGTCTTGCCTTCTGGTGCTTTGGAAAATAGGCTGACCCCCTCTTCTTTGTGGCAGCCCTTCAAATATTGGAACACTGCTATCATGTCACCCCTAATCCTTGTTTTCATTAGACTAGACCAGCGGTTCTCAACCTGTGGTTTGCGATCCCTTTGGGGGTCGAATGATCCTTTCACAGGGGTCGCCTAAGCGCGCGCTAGCCCGCCACGCCCCCTTTGTCACCTCATCGCGCGCGGGGAGGGGCGGGGGTCGCAGTGGTGGGGCGGGGGTCACGGCATTAGGAAGGTTGAGAACCACTGGACTAGACAAACCCAATTCCTATAACCATTCTTCATATGTTTTAGCTTCCAGCTCCCTAATCATCTTTATTGCTGGTTTTGCACTCTTTCCAGAGTCTCTACATTTTTTTTAATAATATGGTGACCAAAACTGGATGCAGTATTCTAAGTGTGGTTTTGAAATTGCAGGACAAGTAACAATGTCTCATCTGGTTTTCCATGTTGCCAGCTCTTGGCTCTTGTACCTTCTGATCTTTTGATACCATTTCCAGTCTTCTGTCTCCTTTTCTCTTTGTGTCTCCAGACTTCTTTTTTCTTCTGTATTGTCCACATCCTTTGTTTTTCTTCTCTAGTCCATGACTCCCTCTTCAGCTGGACTCTTTGGACCTGAACACCAAGTAAAGAAAAGAAAGATTCCTTAAAAACAGAATGGGACAAGCAGGAACATGGATTATCTCTTTGCACCTTTCCCTGTTATGTGTATCCAGGGTAAGTAAAAATAACAACACATACTGTAGCTTTATATAATAGATATAGTTGGAAAATATAACCTCTATCTTAGTAATATTATCTCCCTAATTAAAGGACAAGAGCTAATCAAAGTTCTTTGGAAAAGTATTCCAAACCTCAGACTAACTGGCTCACTAGCACTGTCTCCCACATTTAAACCATAATTAAATGTCTTTATAGTTCAGCTATGAAGAAGTTATAATAAGGATGAGACGTGATCTGTATGTAGATTCAGTCAATAGACTGGGTCTAAAATGAACCAACTGAAATGTCTGAACACTTCCCTAAGCAACACTTCACAGAGTTCATTCCAATAGACCAAACAGGATGGTATGAGTCATCCTGGCCAAATCTGCTCTGGACAAAACAAAATTTATGAGTGTGGCTATGGGAGCAGGGAAAGGACAACTGCAGTCACAGATGCAGATGAGGTCTACCTCATTTGCAATTGAAAGAGGGGGACCCGTGCTTCTACTTATGCCATTCTCATGCCATTCCTCATGTCAGGAGCCGTGATGGTGCAGTGGTTAGAATGCAATATTGCAAGCTAACTCACTGTTCACAGCCAGGAGTTCAATTCTGACCGGCTCAAAGTTGACTCAGACTTCCATCCTTCTGAAGTTGGTAAAATGAGGACCAGATTGTTGGGAGCAATATGCTGTCTCTGTAAACCACTTAGAGAGGGCTGTAAAAGCACTATCAAGCGGTATATAAGTCTAAATGCTATTGCTATTGCTATTCTTATCATTATAGCATTTCCCATCACCTAGCCAAGCAGTAGGCATGAGCTTAAATGGACTCCAGAGGATGGTAGAGAACAGGAAGGCCTGGAGGAACGTTGTCCATGGGGTTGCGATGGGTCGGACATGACTTTGCAACTAACAACAACAAGCCCATGTGCATCAGTGACTCTTAGAATCCTGATTCAATGGGATAGCATCCTTAGCACTTACAAAATGTTGTTTTGAGACAATAAAGGTCTAGATGTCTCCCATGAACACCCTAGGAACACAGATTCATGATCGGAAGGGGAAGGGAGGTACAAAAGAAAACATGAAAGTATTGAAGCCAAGTTTCTGGGTATATGTAGTGGTGGGATTCAAAATTTTTTATTACCGGTTCTGTGGGCGTGGCTTGGCTTGGCTTGGTGGGTGTGGCTTGGTGGGCATAGCAGGGGAAGGTTACTGCAAAATCCCCATTTCCTCCTGATCAGCTGGGACTCGGGAGGCAGAGAATAGATGGGGGCGGGGCCAGTCAGAGGTGGTATTTACCGGTTCTCCGAACTACTCAAAATTTCTGCCACTGGTTCTCCAGAACTGGTCAGAACCTGCTGAATACCACCTCTGATGCAGACATTGTTCCTTTCATTCTTGACAGCAATCATAATCAGAATCTTGCAATTATCAAATTAAGACAAGATAGCTAACTGGTGATTTTTAAAATTATCTCATACAGTAGAAGGCCTGCACTGTTCCGTAAATGGCAACTGGAATATTTCACTAATACTTGACTGTCCTTCATCAAGGAAGCCTACGCTGAAGCCAAAGACCATCACCAAGTCAGTCTCACCAAGAATAAACAGAAGCATGGTTTCCAGGGATACTTTTATATACTTTCACAGCTTCACAAACTGTGGGCTTAAATCCACATTGCTTCCAGGAACAAGTGGGAAAGGGTTTTTTTTACATTAGGCACTAAGTTTAGAGACTAATTTTGCCTCACTTGTTATGAGCTCTCCCCATGTGAAGTTGCTCCATGTTCACGCCCATTGTCCTTCCCCTGGCCCTTAAATCAATCCAAAATTGAGAGCAGAGCCTCCAACAGCATTAAAATATACAAGAATATCCTGGATATCAACCAAGAACGACATGAGGGATTGCTTGTGAATAGTTTCTTTATTGTTATTCACATACAAACAGAATGTTGGCAGACTAAAGCAATTATCTGCATAACTATAGGTATTCTCAGTGAATTGATAGGGAGGGTCTGATTGTGCTCTCTTCTTGCCCACTAGACATTCCAAGGTCCACTGTCTCTTCTCCTTCTGGGAAGGACCCTTCCCCCTCCCTCTTGTGCTTCCAGACTACATCCCACCACATCTAAATATAAATGTCTGTCATATAGCATTTTACCCAGAAGTGGTACAACAACAACTCCATGCCTAATGGAGATTAACTTTTAAAAGACACAAGGAATCAACACACAAAGAAAGAAATGGAAGTCAGGGAAATCAAGAAAAGAGGTGGCAGCAGCGGGGAGCAGGGGAGCCTAAAGGGCAGAGATGGCAGGGAGATAGGCATTGAAGCACATGTTATGGTTATAAAAGTGGATGGGCTGCCAAGTGCCAGTGACCATCAATGGTGCATCAGCTGTGACTTCGTGGACCGGTCGTAACTACCATTTGTTCCATGGTCATTTGAATGGTCATTGAATGAATGGTTGTTAAGCCAAGACTACCTCTATGCCAAAACCTAGCTGTCTGGAAAAGGCTTTAATGCTGGGAAAAGTGGATGGAAAGAGAAGAAGAGGGTGACTAGCAGCAAATTGGAGGGACTCAAATTATACTGGTGAAAGCAGGGGTGAAATTCAAAATTTTTCCCTACCAGTTCTGTGGGCGTGGCTTGGTGGGCGTGGCAGGGGAAGGATACTGCAAAATCTCCATTCCCTCCCCACTCCTGGGGGAAGGATATTGCAAAATCTCCATTCCCACCCCACTCTGGGGCCAGCCAGAGGTGGTATTTGCCGGTTCTCCGAACTACTCAAAATTTCCGCTACCGGTTCTCCAGAACCTGTCAGAACCTGCTGAATTTCACCCCTGGGTGAAAGGTGCACCATTGGAAGAGCTGAAGGACCAGATTAGGGGCAGATCATCATGGAGAAAATCTATCAATGTGCTTGCTAGGACCTGATAACAACTTGATGGCACATAGCACTAGCAATAGCACTTAGACTTTTATATTGCTTCACAGTGCTTTACAGCCCTCTCTAAGCAGCTTACAAAGTCAGCATATTGCCCCCAACAATCTGGGTCCTCGTTTTACCTGATCTCAGAAGGACGGAAGGCTGAGTCAACCTTGAGCCTGGTGAGATTCGGGCAGCCGGCAATCAGCAGAAGTAGCCTGCAGTACTGCACTCTAACCACTGTGCCACCACAGCTCATATTGCATCAATCAATCAATCAATCATAAGTTTGTTATTCTAAGATGGTAGTCATCTTTCCTAGAAAAGATGAATCTTAGCAGGGCTTTGTTGTCAGCCTCCACTTGAAATTGCTTTCGTCAAAACTAGTGGTTTCTTTGAGACCTAATTCCAGGGAAAAGAGGAAGAAGAAATTCTAAGAGGAGAATGGCTTTAGAGAGCAGAGGTAGTCAATCTACAGGAAAGCAGTCACAACAAAGAAGAACCATATTTGCTATTGTCATCTCCAGGTAAACAAAAGGAAAAAAAATGACATTTAGGGTGGGGAGGCAAGGTATAAATGGACAGGAGTAATAATGAGTATGTTGTGTAGTGTTTTTAAAACTTTATTTTGTTGCTAGCTGTTGAAAATAGGAAGTCAGCAAGAGCCTTATAAAAGGATGTTACTCCTGAACATTTGCAAAGTACTGAGAGAATACCAAGTAATTACGTAGCATGATATCTCACCCCCCCCCACAATCTAAGGTAAAAATAGTTGCCTTGAATGCAGATTATGGACTTAGTCCAGCCCAGAAATATCCATGGGGGAGGGCGGATCGTGGGAAAATAACAAAAGCAGCATCATATTCTCAAAACATAAACATCTTGTCGTTGTGAAACAAGCTCTTCCCCTTTTGTATATTGCTTTGTGACATCATCTGAGTGTGCAAAAGTTCCTTCCCTTGAAGTCCTGAGTTCTGCATTTTGATAACAGCGCTAGATCCTGTAGATGTCCCACCTCAGCTATCAATAAATGTCATGGATATTCCTTACATTTGAAGTGAAAAGCAGGCTTTTGAAGGAAAACATGAGGAGAGAAAAAAGCTCACTACCACATAAATTACATCTTGAAGAAGGGAAGGCACATGAAAGAGTGAAAGAAGAACTTCCTTTTGTCTGCAAAAGAGACTCATTTTATTAACAATAGAAACATACACAGGGACACCCCAAAGGTGGTTTTTCCAAAAGGCAACTGGACTTTGTTGGTTTTTTCTTTGAAAATGTTTTGCTTCTCATCCAAGAAGTTTCATTTCTTCTCATTTTTTTGAATGAGAAATGAAACTTTTCCAAAGAAAAGAAACAAAGAAAGTCCAATTGTCTTTTGGAAAAAGCATCTTTGTGACAATGATGACCTGCATGATTGAGACCTCCATAGACATACACAGTAATAGTGTGTGAAGGTTAATATTACCAGATCAGAGGTGGGTTGCTGCCGGTTCAGACCAGTTCTTTAGAACCGGTAGCAGAAATTTACCGCCGCTCGCCGAACCAACAGCGATTACTGGCGGTCCACGCTCCCGAACTGGTCCTCCGGTCACCGCAGCTTGGAAAAATACCCTCTGCGCATGCGCAAAGGCTTCTGCGCATGTGCAGAGGGTCATTTCCGGGTGTTTTGAGCAATGTGACGGGCAAAATGTGCACTTCCATCACGATCAGAACCGGTAGGGAAGGTAAGTAGAACCCACCCCTGTACCAGATCTCTGGACAAGAAAAGGAAGACAGAGACAACTGGAAAGGAAGACAAATTGGGAGAAAAGGAAGATACACCAACTGTTTAGCCTTCTTGGCATTTCTTATGAAAATTATGTGAAGATCTAAAAAAAAAAATGCACTTAGTCCTACATGTATAGGAAATTCCTTTTCCAGAAACAGAAACAGTAGTTTTTCAGTGGCAATATTTTTCCAACAAATCTGTATTTTCAAGAATGTACGCTAGTGATAATATAAAATTGATGACTATGCACTTGTCAAATTTCAGCATCAAAATATTTGAGAGTCAGGTGATCTATGAGCCGAGGTGGCGCAGTGGTTAGAGTGCAGCACTGCAGGCTACTTCAGCTGACTGCTAGCTGCAGTTCGGCGGTTCAAATCTCACCGGCTCAAGGTTGACTCAGCCTTCCATCCTTCTGAGGTGGGTAAAATGAGGACCCAGATTGTTGGGGGCAATATGCTGACTCTGTGAACCGCTTAGAGAGGGCTGTAAAGCACTGTAAAGTGGTATATAAGTCTAAGTGCTATTGCTATTGCTATAGATTAGAATGATCACAGATTTGAAGGGACTGGATTGAAGCTGATTGCTGGAATCAGTATATAAATAAGATAATGTAAATCAGGGCTGTTGAGACTGTCGACACATGTGGGAAAGAAAGCAGCAGACCATTTACAGTGTTCCAATATCTGAGGGGGCTGCCACAAAGAAGAGGGGAGGGGTCAACCTATTCTCCAAAACACCTGAAGGTAGGACAAGAAGCCATGGATGGAAACTAATCAAGGAGAAACCAACCTAGAATTAAGGAGAAATTTCCTGATAGTTAGAACCAATAATCACTGGAATGACTTGCCTTCAGAAGTTGTGGGTGCTCCATCACTGGAGGCTTTTAAGAAGAGACTGGACAGCCATTTGTCTGGAATGGTATCGGGTTTCCTGCCTGAGCAGGGGGTTGGATTAAAAGACCTCCAAGTTCCCTTCCAATTCTGTTATTCTGTTAAATTATAACTGTGAATACATGAAAGTTTGGATGACTAAAGTTGTGAAAACAGTCCAAAAAACCAAGACATTCAAAAAGCTGGACAATATTTGATTTTAAGGCTATGCCGGCCACACAGAGGATGTGAGGACAAAAAAGAGGCCACGCCCGCCTTTTGCTGATGTCTGGTAACCCTAGTGAAGACTCTTCCCTTATCTTGTCTCTTGTCATGCCCCAGCATATAACTTTTATATACTGTTGTTGCTCTCTAGCCCCATCTAGCGGCCGGAGAGACAAATACCCATTATATTGTTTGAAGCTTACCCCACCCCATTACCCATCAGCCCGCACTCTCAAAACAAATGCATGCTGGGAAGCCAGACTCCATTTCCTTTAGCATTTGGAGAAGGCAGAAGCACAAAGAAGAATCCATCATAATCTGTGGCACATGGTTATTCAAGGACAAACCCACATCCCACACACAGAGCATCACTGGTGAGATTTAAATTACTTGTATTTATTAATTGTTATGTTCAGCAGTAACTCAATACTGCCTACCTTGTATTTGGTTCTCATTGTATGTATTCCTATTTTCCCCAGTTTCACCATATCCTGTTCTTTCAATAAAGCATTCAGATCTACGCATACAGTCTGTTTTATTGAAGGATAGGTGGGTTTAGCTGCATGTCGAGCTGCACACAGACTAACGTGTAGTGAGGACAGAACATCTCTCACTATTTGCCTTAATGGCTAAAAAAACTGATAGGTATAAAGAGATTGAAATACTCCTCAACGTACGATCAAAATTGAGCCTGGAATTATGGTTGTAAGTCATGTGGATAACCACAATTGATTTTAGGACTGTTTTTGCAGCAGTGGTCATTAAGCAAGCATATAGTTGTTAAGTGAACCCATTGTACCCAATAAGCATTTTTTTTACAGAAACCGGAACTGAAAGTTGGTTCCCCCCCCCCAAAAAAAACCACGGTCACATGACTGCAGGATGATGCAAATGGATGTAAATGTGGGCCAGTTGCCAACATCTAAAATGTGATCATGTGACCCCGGGGGGCTGTTAGAACTTCAAAATTGGGATGTAAATAACTCTGTTGTAAATTCAAACAGTTGCTAAGAGACCAGTCAGAAGCTGAGGACTAGTGTTCAACTCCATCATAGGTGGAAGCAAAAATTCATACTTGTAGCTGATCCATCATTTTATTCCTCTTGGAGTCCAATTGCAGCACTCTTAGGGGAAATGTCAGCCTTTCATAAACACTGCCTTTTTTTTTTTTAGTGACTTACTATTTTTACCTCAATGTGCCCCATGAATTATGCTGTCTCCAGGGCTTCTGAGAGAAACAAAATTATGCTAGGATCTCTGGGAAGGGAGCAGTGATGCTGTGGTTACCATTTGAGGCAACAGCAAAACAAATTTAAAGCAAAGGGACAAGAAAGGTCTCAGCCATTGCAAAAGCAACTTAAAGAAGCTGTGGTCGTGACTGAATTGCTGGGTTAACACAAATGTGCTAAGCCATAATGTAGCTGGCCTGTTTGTAGCTTGGGGTGTTGTATGAATTGACCGCTGTGATTTAGCAGGTTCTGTAAATCCATTTGCGTATTGGAGGGGGAGGGTGTGTAGATCATGATTAAATAAATATATTGTATATATAAACACAACTGGATTAAATCAGCCTCTATATAAGCTAACTATCAGTGCCAATTCTAAGTTCAGCCATTTTAATCTTTGGGCTGGTATATATAAACCAAAAAGAGATATTTTTGTCCAAATTTTTTTGCTGTGATGAGACTTAATACAACCACCAATGTACAAATATTGGAATCCTTACATAAGACAGTGGGAAGACCACATCTGGGAGAGGGCGTTTGGCTGTGGTTGACATTTTTCAGAACGATGAAGGAAAACTGGACTTGGCTCATAAAAGGGCATTTAGGTTGGCCCAGGAAACAGAAAAGATACACTGTCTACTCTTGCAGATTATAAACTGAAGGTGGACACTATGTCTCCATAAATAGAATTATGGGATGAACATCAAACAAAGTGAAAGCCACTAATATTAAAAGACAATTATTGGCTTGAAACCAAGTGCACAAAAACAGGACATGAGTAAATTTAGACTGGAAAATGAACTCTTTTTTTAGCTATTAATCTCTGGATCAGGCAAATAGAAGTGACTTGAAGTCACTCGTTCAAAGAAAGAGCAACATTATTTAATGAGAGCATTATTTATTAAAAGTTTGATATCCATTCAACTGGTTTCAGGACATCATATGGTTAATAGAACCAATAAAAAAGAAATCGATGAAAACAGAAAAGAATTAGTAATATGCTTCAACATGGAATTGTAAGAACATTTCTAATGCTTGGATATTAGTTTACTCCCACTTGTATAAAACTTGGTTCTTTATCATTAGTTCATTTTAATCAGCGTAAACACACAGATTTTCATTCAAGGACCCAGTGAACAACCCATTTATCTTATCAATCAGCAAATGCAGGAATCCTTGGTACAGAATATGGCAAATCTAGTTCTTTTTGGAAAATTGTCAGTGCAGAGATATGGATGATAGTAGTTGGCCAAGCATACTGGGTGAGTATATGAGTATGAGCATGTAAGATACTATATATAGTGGCTAATATGGATAGGTGTGTGTGTGTGTGTGTGTGTGTGTGTGTGTGTGTGTGTTTGGAGTCCCAGGAGGGAGGGGCTGCTTCCCAGAGTGGAGCTTGGAATGTCTGGTGGGCAGGAAGAGAGCTAAGATGGCTCCTCTCTAGTGTGTGTGTGTGTGTGTGTGTGTGTATGTGGGGGTAGATCAGACGTGGGTTCCTCCCGGTTCGGACCAGTAGTAACTTGGCGGCCTGGGTCGCTAGAACCAGCAGCAACCCAGGCCTGCCACACCCCCGAACCGATTCTTTCGGTGGTGCCATAGGTGGCGCCATTTTGTTTTTTTGCTTCTGCGCATGCACAGAAGCTTTTTTTAAGCACTAAGCATGTGCAAAGCACACGTGCGGCCACACAGCGTGGCACTGAGCGAACCGGCAGCGAAGAAAAGAAGAACCCACCCCTGGGGTGGATGGGTATGTGTGTTATCCACACACACTCATTTAGCAGTTTAACCTTTAGTGAGCCAGCTTTTTAGTACTTTATTCATAAAATAGAAACATTTTAACTTAGGAAAGCACAACATAATTTTGCATTTTTTTTTTCAGTTTAGCCCAAACTGTATTGAACCTTTATGCAAACCAAAAATCTGTTGAAATGTTAGAATAAATACTAAATAAATGGATGGGTGGTTTTCTGAAGCTTCCTGCAGTTCCAACTGCTGAAACTCAGTGGCAGTAGTTTCTTCCGTTTGGGTGCAGGAAACACGTGAAAACTGGAATTCAGCAGAATCTCCGAAAGCCAACCCTGTCCCCATTAAGGTGTGCCAAGCTCTCCCCAGGAGGATTCTCCCCCTTCTTGTGCCTTCCAAAGTGAAGAAAGGCACAAGAAGAAGATTCTGCATTCCCTGCTTTCAAGTCTTGAAAAGGTAGTAAGTGCAGAGTGGAGTCTTACAGATGCTTATTGCAACTCTGGGGTGCTTCCCCTCCTTTGATGCCAGAAAAAGGGGTTCTTCAGAAGTACCCTTACAATATGAACATATTAAGAAGAGCCAAACTATAATTTCCATCTCCTTCCCTACTCGAACCTAACAAACCACACCTAGAATACTGCATCCAGTTTTGGTCACCACACTATAAAAAAGATGTAGAGATTCTAGAAAGAGTGCAGAGAGGAGCAACCAAGATGATTAGGGGACTGGAGGCTAAAACATATGATGAACGGTTGCAGGAACTGGGCATGGCTAGTCTAGTGAAGAGAAGGACCAGGGGAGACATGATGGCAGTGTTCCAATATTTGAGGGGCTTCCACAGAGAGGAGGGGGTCAAGCTATTCTCCAAAGCACCTGAAGGCCAGACAAGGAATAATGGATGGAAACTGATCCAGGAGAGATTCAACCTGGAAATAAGGAGAAATTTTCTGACAGTGAGAGCAATCAACCAATGGAACAGTTTGCCTTCAGAAGTTGTGGGAGCTTCATCACTGGAAGCTTTCAAGAAGAGTTTGGACTGCCATTTGTCAGAAATTGTGTAGGGTCTCCTGCTTGGGTGGAGGGTTGGACTAGATGACCTACAAGGCAGGGATGGGTTCCAACTTACCTCGCTGCCAGTTCGTTCCCTCCTGCGCCTCGTGGGCGTGCGTGCGCTTTGCGCGTGCATGCGCAGTAACAAAAAATCCCCCGCAAAAAACAAAGCCAAAAAAAAGATGGCGACTGCATGCACAGTGCCGGAAGTCGGCTTCTGCATGTGCTCAGAAGGAAAAAAATAAATTAAAAAATTCAAAAAAAATTCAAAAAAAAAGATGGCAGCCCTCACAGACTGGCACCGACCGATCCGGTTCAGTGACGTCATCGTGACATCACCAGCGGGTCGCTACCAGTTCGGGTGAACCGGTCCGAACCGGGAGGAACCCACCCCTGCTACAAAGTCCCTTCCAACTCTGTTAATCTGTTATCTGTTATGAGCCGCGGTGGCGCAGTGGTTAGAATGCAGTACTGCAGGCTACTTCTGCTGATCACCGGCTGCCAGCAGTTTGGCAGTTCAGATCTCACCAGGATCAAGGTTGACTCAGCCTTCCATCCTTTTGAGGTCGGTAAAATGAGAACCCAGACTGTTGGGGGCAATAGGCTGACTCTGTAAACCGCTTAGAGAGGGCTGTAAAGCACTGTAAAGCGGTATATAAGTCTAAGTGCTATTGCTAGTGCTATCTTAAATGCCTAAACATTTGTTAATAATACAGGTAGTCCTCGACTTACAACAGTTCGTTTAGTGACTGTTTAAAGTTACAATGGCACTGAAAAATGTGACTTATTACCATTTTTCACAGTTATGACCAGTGGTGAAATCTACCTCCCGGTTCGGAAGCGCGCGCCCACATCACGTGCATTTTTTCACCCTCTGCGTATGTGCAGAAGGCTTTGCGCATGCGCAGAGTGTAAAAAACAAGGAAATGGTGACGTACGGGAGAGTGGGTGGAGCCTCGCGCTACTGCCACCACCGGTTCTCCGAACCACCGGCGGCCACCGCTACCGGTACGCCTGAACCGGGGCGTAACGGTAACATTTCACCACTGGTTATGACCTTTGCAGCAAAATTCAGATACTTGGCAATTGGTTCATACTTGTGACCATTGCCCAAGGTCATGTGACCACCTTTTGCGACCTTCTTTCAAGCAAATTCAATGGGGAAGCCAGATTCACTTAACAACCGAGTTACTAACTTATCAGCTGCGGTGATTCACTTAACAACTGTTGAAAGAAAAATCGTAAAATGGGTCAAAACTCGCTTAAGAAATGTCTCACTTAACCACAGAAATTTTGGGCTCAGTTGTGGTCGTAAGCTGAGGACTACTGGTATATTTTTTTCTGTGCATTCCATGATGCTGCTGTCATTATCATCTCAAGCCTATGAGTGACATTTTAGTGGACTTATGGTTGGCATATTGACACGGCACTGAGAAAAGGCCCATAAACAAAATCCCTCTGAAACCAGAGTCTAAAGGAATCTGGCATCAAGGAAGGGACATCAGATGGCCAAGGGCAAATGCTTATCCCATTTAGGCACAATGAAGTTGGAGAGTTAATAAACCGCATTCACATACTATTTCAGTTGCCCTTTTTGAGAAAGGTTTGAAATTGTCCTCTAAACCAGTGGCCCCCAATCTTTTGGGCAGCAGGGACTGGTTTCGTGGAGAGAGGTTTTTCCACGGATTGGAGGGGGTATGGTTTCGCGTGCTGCCTGCATCCCCGGATGGGGCTTTCCTTGTTTGCACAGCCCAGTTTCTGGCATGCCACGGACTGGTACCAGTCCAATGACCAGGGGTTGGGGACCCCTGCTCTAAACCTAGGGGTACGTAACAGATCCCATTAGCAACAACAATAATTTAAACTAAAACTTATAGATATACCACCAGGCATTCCAAAGATCTTCCTAGGCCTGTCATGGGCTACAGCTGCTGTTTTAGGCATGGAGAAACAAAAATAGTTTACCTTAGTAGACAGGGTCAGGGAGTGCAACCACATGATCCTTTGCCAAGATAATCCTTTAATTGGGATAACTTTGACCACAACTCTTCCCCCTCCAGACCATCATGGCACCACATAGCTCCGGTTATAGTTACAGATGGCATTGGCCCAGATATAGCAAGGTCCCATTACAAGATTCCTATGTGAAACTTTCTCTGAAGTATATGCTTCCCGTGGGCTGAATCCAAAATCTTTCATATCATGGCTTTTAGAGAGCTGGCCATTTCAATGTCACTCCCACGTTAAGAATGAGTGATGGATTTCTAAGATACAGCCATGCCAACTTCCTTATAAAATTAAAAGCATATGTGTATGAAAGTGTGCTACAGAGCAGTGTTTCTCAACCCTAGTAACTTTAAGACAAGTGGACTTCAACTCCCAGAATTCCCCACTGGCTGGGGAATTCTGGGAGTTGAAGTTCACTTGTCTTAAAGTTGTTAAGGTTGAGAAACACTACTATAGAGTAAAGACAAACTTTTCAAAAGCCCTTTTCCCCAAAGTGTCAAACCTCATCCCGAGTTATCAAACATTTTCTCAATCAGCATGATTTTTGAAAACCCTTTATTACAACATCCGAATCTGTAAATATTTATACCTTAGAAAATTTCAGGCGTCCACAAATGCTGCATCGCATATTTTAGTAATGAATGTAACTCCACAGTCTCAAAGGACCTGTTCTGAGATAACATTTTGGCACCAGTAGGAATAGATTTTGGCAAAGGAATGTGAGAAATGCCTTCCCAGAATAGGGAAGAAAACATCTTACTCAACAATGATTAAGAACAAATTGATAATGATAATCCAGAAGTGGAAAAAGTTGACATTTGTTTTTTTTATAGTGATTTATAGTTTTGTCTGAAGGCCAAATGCTTTCCAGGGATTCATATTTTGTTATCCTAATTCCTCTTTCTTACTTCCTTCTGCCCAAAACTGTTTCACCTGGAAGCATCAAAGTCAAAGATAATAAAAAAAAGTTTCTTCCAACATATAAATAATAAGAAAAAAATCAAGGAAACAGTTGGTCCACTAAAGAGAGAAGACGGCAAGGAAGTAACAGGCAACAGAGAGAAAGCGGAGCTGCTTAACTCATTCTTTGCATCGGTCTTCACGCAAAAAGAAAATATAGCCCAACCCACCAGAAATATAACTGCAAAAAACAGACTCGAAACTAAAGTTAAAATAAGCAAAAAAACAGTAAGAGAACACCTGTCTGAACTTGACAAATACTGTACAAATCACCAGGATGGATTACATCCCAGAGTCCTAAAAGAGCTGGCAGATGTCATCTCAGAACCACTGCACCACATCTTTCAAAAATCCTGGAACAAACTACAGACCAACCAGACTAACATCAATACCCGGGAAGATACTGGAAAAGATAATAAAAAAACAGATCTGCCAACACCTAGAAACGAGTAAAGTAATAACTAGCAGCCAGCATGGGTTTGTTAAAAACAGATCATGCCAAACCAATCTCATTTCATTCTTCAACACCGTGACTAAATTAGTAGCCCAGCGAAATACTGTGGACATAATATACCTAGACTTCAGCAAGGCATTCAACAAAGTAGACCATAACCTACTTCTTCATAAGCTAGAGAAAAGTGGGGTAGACAACCTCACCACCAGATGGATCCACAACTGGCTGACAAACCATACCCAATGAGTAGTCCTTAATGGGTCTAAGTCCACATGGAGAGAAGTAAGCAGTGGGGTACCACAAGGCTCCGTCTTAGGCCCAGTACTCTTCAATATCTTCATAAACAACTTAGATGAGGGAATAGTAGGGGAATTTACCAAATTTGCAGATGACACTAAGCTGGCAGGAATAGCTAACACCCCAGAAGATAGGCTCAAGATCCAGACGGATCATGACAGACTTGAGCACTGGGCCCTATCCAACAAAATGAAATTCAATGTAGAGAAAAGTCCTACACTTAGGTAAAACCCCCCAAAAGTATAGATATAAACTGGGAGAAACCAGGCTTAATAGCAGTGACTATGAGAGGGATCTTGGAGTTCTAGTGGACAAGCTAAACATGAGCCAGCAGTGTGCAGCGGCAGCCAAAAAAGCCAATGCAATCCTAAATTGCATTAACAGAGGGATACAATCTAGATCAAGAGAGGTACTAATACCACTCTATAAAGCCTTAGTTAGACCGCACCTGGAGTACTGCATCCAGTTTTGGTCACCACACTATAAAAAAGATATTGAGACTCTAGAAAAAGTGCAGAGGAGAGCAACCAGGATGATCAGGGGACTGGAGACTAAAACATACGAAAAGCGGTTACAGAAACTGGGCATGGATAGTCTAGCGAAGAGAAGGACCAGGGGAGACATGATAGCAGTGTTCCAATACTTGAGGGGCTGCCACAGAGAGGAGGGGGCCAAGCTATTCTCCAAAGCACCTGAAGCTGGATGGAAACTGATCAAGGAGAGATTCAACCTAGAAATAAGGAGGAACTTTCTGACAGTGAGAGCAATCAACCAATGGAACAGCTTGCCTTCAGAAGTTGTGGGAGCTTCATCACTCGAGACTTTCAAGAAGAGATTGGACTCCCATCTGTCGGAAATGGTGTAGAGTCTCCTGCTTGAGCAGGGGGTTGGACTAGATGACCTACAAGGTCCCTTCCAACTCTGTTAATCTGTAAATCATCAAGCAAAATATTCTTTTCTCCTCCTTTGTCACTGCCATCTTGGCCCCTGATGGGCTACTGCCAGAACCTGCTTCCATAGCGATAGCAGTGTCATATCTGTAGCTCAATCAAAAGTACATATTAAACATGCATGACACCACAGGTACTATCTCTGGCAGTCCTGGTTGTAAGAGTTACAAGGAGGGTTATCATGCTGTCAGAACATGTCGAGAATATTGCTAAAACCCATTTTCCCTATGTGGTGCCATCCAGATGTATTAGATTTCAACTCCCACAATTCCTAAACTTCGTAGTTGGAATCTGCTTGATGTCAGAACATGTAGAGAAAATTGTAAGTTTCCCATATCTGGTGCCATCCAGATGTATTAGATTTCAGCTCCTGTACTTCTCATGGTAGGAATCTGCTAGATGTAGTCTGAACATGTAGATAATATTGTAAAAAACTAGTTTTGCCAATCTGATGCCATCCAGATGTATTAGATCTCAGCTCCCATAATCCTTAACCTTCATATCAGGAAGGTTCTCCTAGCATTCTGAGCCATAAGTGGGCAAGGAAAACAGCAAAAGTGGTGGTGGTGGATGATGATGATGACACTGAAAAGAACCTTTATAAAGAAGTGTGTTATTCATGAACATGAGGCTATATTCTCTACCTTCCATTGAGGACCTGTATCAGGGGTGAAATCCAGCAGGTTCTGACAGGTTCTGGAGAACCGGTAGTGGAAATTTTGAGTAATTCGGAGAACCGGCAAATACCACCTCTGGCTGGCCCCAGAGTGGGATGGGAATGGAGATTTTGCAATATCCTTCCCCCAGGAGTGGGGAGGGAATGGGGATTTTGCAGTATCCTTCCCCTGGAGTGGGGTGGGAATGGAGATTTTGCAGTATCCTTCCCGCCACGCCCACCAAGCCACGCCCACCAAGCCACACCACGCCCACCAAGCCACGCCCACAGAACCGGTAGTGAAAAAAATTGGATTTCACCACTAACCTGTATCCTGCACGAGTCAAGAAGAGGGCTGTGTTGCCATTGTTAATTTATAATTTCTTTCCCATAACTGTTGCCATTTTTCTAATTCAATTGTATAACCAAATTTTTTTGCCCAAGCTATCATTGTTTCTTTTACCACTTCTTCTTTCATTTTTATCTGTAGCAAATAATTATATAATTTTTTAATCATTTTTTCATCTGTTCCTATAAGTATCTCATCCAGTTCCAATTTTCCAAAATTAAAACCATATTTTTAGCATCCTTTTTGTACCTTGTTTGTATTTGCAAATATGTATACCAATCTAACTCAATTCCTTGTTTTCCTAAATCTTGTTTTTGTTTCAGTTCTCCCTTTTCTGTTAAAATATCCTTGTATCAACTTCTACCCTCAAAACGACGCTATAGGGCACTGCACACCAAAACAACTAGACACAAGGACAGTTTCCCCCCCCCCATGCCATCACTCTGCTAAACAACTAATTCCCACAACACTGTCAAACTGCTTAGTAAGGCTGTATTACTATTATTCCTCTCATCTTTCCTATTACCTATCTTCTTTTCTACTTATGATTATAATTTTGTTGCTTGTATCTTTACGATTTATATTTTTTTATCTAGTTTCCTAGTATGATTTTTGTTGATTGCTTATTTAGTATCCTATGACTATCACTAAGTGTTGTATCTTATGATTCATGATGAATGTATTTTTATGATGACTATGATCATGATTTATCACTTATAGCTTTTATGTACACTGAGAGCTTATGCACCAAAGACAAATTCCTTGTGTGTCCAATCACACGGCCAATAAAGAATTCTATTATATTCTATTCTAAGTTAGCATACTATCATTGAAGTCAATAATTGGCCTTTGAGAGATTATAAAATATCATATTTGACCTTTGTCAACAAATCAAAACAAGAACTGAGCATATTTAGTTTTATTATATGTTAATTTCTAGAGTATTTCTTCTGCCAACTTGACATCAAGACATGAATATGAGTCTTGATGGATATATCAGGGGTTGCATATGGTTGGAGCAAGAAGCAATTGATGTGGTGACTCAAAAGTGGGTAAGTCCAAACAAAAATAATCTTGTTCTTCTTAAAACCCATTAAAATTTTTGAAAATTGATTGCATCATCACCATCCTCCTTAACCAGCCTTAAAGAAACTCATTATTATTAATTAGTTTGTCTGAATTAAATGAAATGGTTTTGGGAACCAAAAATCTTGAGGGTCTGCATGTGGTCCTTGGGTTGCAAATTGTGTGCTCATATTACATGGGAGTCATCTACATTGAACTCACTGGGTTCACATAAAAATAAAAATTTAGAAGCTTGTGCTGTGAAGCACAGAGATTTTTATTTATCTTAGAAAAAAATTATTGTGCAAAATGTGAATTTGTATGTCAGATAAACATTACCCTAATTATTATTTGGATAGCTAATAGAGAAATCAATCAAAAGTCCATCAAAAGTACCTTTTAGATAATGTATTCAATTTATGATTGAAGTAATATGAAGTATTATAGCCAAAAATGAACATACAATAAACACAAATGAACATATGATTCCAATGAAATGTATTAATAATATAGGGGGAAGGAGAAAAAGAAGTAGAAGGGGAAGGGGAAGGACAGGGAGAAGGAGAAGGAGAAGGAGAAGGAGAAGGAGAAGGAGAAGGAGAAGGAGAAGGAGAAGGAGAAGGGGAAGGGGAAGGGGAAGGGGAAGGACAGGGAGAAGGAGAAGGGGAAGGGGAAGGGGAAGGGCAGGGAGAAGGAGAAGGAGAAGGAGAAGGAGAAGGAGAAGGAGAAGGAGAAGGAGAAGGAGAAAAGTAAGTATTGTTCGCTCCTTGATCCAGCTACCCTAAGCAGGAAGTTTTGTGATAGAAGATGTTGTATTTTGGAATTAGCAGGTTCAAAACAAACTCCATATGGTTTAGTAATTTTAAGATAACTATAGGTTGAGCCATTCTCCCATTTCAAAACTTTGAGAGGAAAATAGAGGCTGTCATAAAAAGTAGCATTTGGAGAAAGCAATTGAAATTTTCTGAAATGGCCATCTCTAACATTCATAAGGGGGAACTATTCTAGAGATATTCTCAGACTTCTGATAAATTCTGGAAGAGTAGAAAGGACAGCAGATGTGACAGAACAGACTTGAACCCTGCTGAGATTCATTCTTTCATATAACCATTCTGCTTCACAAAGACAACCATAATTTGAGAAGCTGATTTATCAGCACAGACCTTGACCATAGGTAGTAGCTACCAGCCAAGATTAGTATAGTTTACTCCTGGTGTGACAAAAATGTTAGGTGGAATTCTTAATGTATTTTGGATTGGATAAAGAAATACAAAGTATTTATATTTCTTTCAATTTAGAACCTGCTCCCCAAGTTCAAAACTGACTTTAAGTGGCTTTCAATTAATGTAATAAGCCATAAAAACATAATACAAAACAAAAACAAGATGGATCCAGTCAATTAATACAAAACCATAGGCAAAACCACAGTCAACAAGGGCCTTTATCCATCTCAAACTAAGGGATGAGAGAACAATCAAGTCTTCATGGCCTAGTAGAATACCGTCACAGTGGTAGACGGTCAGATTTCAGGTGGATCCAGAGGGCAGGCATTGTAACTAAGAAAGTATGCTGTTAATAGAAGGCACTGTCAATTGAAGAAACCCAAAGCATGCCCAACTCTTCCAGCAGGTACCCGCTGGTCAGAAACCATAGGGAATAGAGGAATCCCCAAATAAGTTAGCCCTATGCTATGTATGGCTTTATAGGTAATAACCATCACCTTGAATCACACACTCATAACTGATATGCAGTGCAACTCACAAAGCAGAGGCATCACTGCCCCCACTGATGTATTCTGGATCAGTTGAAGTTTCCAAGTGGTTTTCAAAGGTAGCTTTAAGTAGAGCTCATTGGAGTAGTTGAGCTGTGAGGTTTCTAGGACATGAGTGATGGTCTAAAGCAGGGGTGTCAAACTCGCAGTCCGCGGGCCGGATGCATCACGTGCTGGCCCCGCCCAGTTTAGCGAAGGGGAAAAAAGTCCCGATACGTCACGTGACGCCGCCGTGACACCACAGGTTTGACACCCCTGGTCTAAAGGCTCTTCTCAGACTTTGTGGTGGCTGGCAAGAAACAATAAGGAAGAATGGTCTGCAAATGAGACGGTGTTATTACCACTCCCACAAAATGGCCACCATGACGTGCATAGTCAGTCAAACTATGCTAGCTCACCCACAGGGGGAATAATGAGGTTCCTCAGGATCTTCATTGCCTGTATAAACTCCATTTATCTTTAATACTACTCTCTTTTTCTTTTTGTCTACCGAGTCCCTATGGAACTCAAGAGATATTGGAGGCTAGAATCTGCTGGCACATTATAGGCCTGTTCAAGTGTGCGTTTCTTGTGGGTGCCAAATATGTAAAGCAGGGGTGTCCACGGGGAGGGAAGTTTAAAAAAAATCAAGATTGCGACCACAACCATGTGACTAATGCTCCACCCCTTTTTATGTATGTCATGTAAAAATGTTCCATACTGTCAGCCTTACTAGGAAACACAACCAGATGAGTTAACTCTACTTTATTGTAAGGCAACTGGAAGTACAATTCTCTCTGTGTGTCCCCCTTTACAACCTGAGAAATTAGAGGGGGTCTAGGGACCCTCTTGCCCCACTCACTATCCAGCTGCAGACTATGCTGTCTCTTCTCTTACTGTTCCCTAGACAGCCCTTGGCCAAGTCTCCCAAGTTCTTTCCCACATACTGTACCATTACACATACACACCTAACAGACTAATAATCAGTGTCAACAGAAGAAAGTTCTGCAAGTATAGATATATATGGATTCCTTTCAAGGGGATGGGACTGTGGAAACTTTCAGTTTTATATCTCTAGACCAGTGGTAGGTTTCAACTGGTTCGCCCCAGTTCAGGCATACCAGTAGCGGTGGTGGTGGGAGGCTCTGTCCACCCACCCGGACGTCATCACGGATGCTCTGCGCATGCGCAGAAGAGGCACGCGCACATCTCCGAACCGGTAGCAAAGGTAAGTGAAACCCATTACTGCTCTAGACTGGGTAACAGAGACCAGGTACAGAAAAGTATATCTTCATTCTTTTTGGGATGCACCTATACCTTCTGCAATTGTGCAACCGAATTGGAAAATCAATTAAAAGCAATTTATTAGATTATACTGATAAAGCAGGATCACTCTATGAAAGGAGAGAGAGAACCTGCAAAAAACAGCCTACATTTACTTGTATAGTTAGTATAACAACAAAAAACAAACCTTCAAAGTAAACGTTGTGCCAGTCCTGCCTCAGCTCGAACTTTTAAACAAGAATGATCCTTGGTTCCATTTGTTGAGAAAGGTATAGTTTACTAAAGGTCAAGCGTATTGCAGTAAAGCAAAACCAGAACTGAAGTTCGTGTGGCAAATCCCTAGATGTAGCTTTCCCTCTCTTAGGCACATCCCATTGTTGGTCACTCCATCATCTGATCACTTTCAAAGAAGATGTTTTTAAAATGGTCACTTTGAGAGTAGGCTGTCTTGCAGCTGCATTCTTCTCTCAGGGAAGACAATCAGCGGTGGGTTGCTCCCGGTTCGACCCGGTTCTTAGAACCGGTAGCGGTGGCAGGAGGCTCCGCCCACCCACCCGGGACGCTTCTGCGCATACGCAGAAACGTCGCGCATGTGAACCGGTAGTAAAGGGTTTTAGAACCCACTACTGAAGACAATGGGGAAAAAACTTTGGCTACAACATAGAATTAGAGAAATGGCAAAACTTATGGGAAAAGAACTATAAATGAGATGACAGTTCTGACACATTGATTGGTTTAAAAATAATCATCAGTCCAGTTTCATCATAAGAACAAAAGCATCCAATATAATGTGAGCATTGGTCATTGAATAGAGCATTGCATTCTGAATAAAAGAAGCATTTGCAAGGGAAAACCATCACAATGGGTCTGGGTCAATGTTCCCTCTAAGCTGCGCGGCTGCGCGGCTGCGCGGCCGCGCACGTGAAAAGAAAACTCCGCGCAGCAGTTTCCAACTGCGCGCAGTGATTTGAAACGGGATGCAAAGTCTCCTCCTCCAGGAAGGCAGCGCTCGCTCTCTGGGTGAAGCTCAGCCCTTCTGGGCTCCCGGTTCACTTTATAGCCCCCGATCGGTTTGGCGGTTCAGTGGCTCAGCATCAACGCCACGTGGGGAACAGCCCCCGGCGCTCTTCCCCAT
>QLTV01003652.1:1619270-1639257 GCA_003457575.1 Thermophis baileyi
TAGAGTGGTTCTGAACCTGGAGGGTCAGCATACGGGGAGGGGCTGCAGCACAGGGCTTGGTGTAGAACAGTAGAACAACCTCCTTAAAAAATAAAAGATTGGGACTGGCATGAGGAGATGTGCAAGGTTGTGCTATGAAGCATCTTGCCAGTAATTGGCATTCAGACAAATCCGTCATTAATAGGCATATAGAAATAAACCATATTTGCACACCATTCAAAAGAGACAATAAAACAGTTAAGAAGAAGAAACCAGAACATCCTCTCCAGAAACCAACACCCAGATAAACAGGGATTAACACCAGACAAACAACCAAGCAGAAGACAATATTAAGTAGTTCCTAATCAAATTAACTACCAAGGAGAAAACTACACTGGCAGGGCAAGCTATTATATGTAAACAAGGAGCAAATCTCACACTCAATAACCTTCACCTATAACTCTAACTCTAACGCAAATATCTGCTGGATATTTGCGCAACATTCCAAGCATCAAGCGCCGATTGCGAGCGAGGTTTCAGACGTGAGAAACTAAGATGAGACAGACTTTCAGTGACTAACAGTACATTACCGTAAACACTATATAAGTATTTTAATATTGCAGACTTGCAGTATTATAAGTGATACTGATATATAGCACTTTTAATTAAGTGGGTACATTGAATAAACATAACTTTGAGTTTCAAATAACACTGATTTCGTTGTTGTCTTGGGTGACATCTGTGAAAAAAATTCAGGTGCTCAGGCATGAAAATGTGCCGCTCAAACACTATACTTTTCCGCACACACTGAAAAAAAATTAGAGGGAACATTGGTCTGGGTAAGAGACATTTGCACCCCTTCCCAATGCTGTGCTTGAATACTTCTTTGCTCCTTAGCTAAAAATGAAACTTTTATCTACGATGTACTGAATAGTTCTCTGCCAGCCCTGATTTCTAAAAGAAAGATTTTGTATATTCTTTTTGAAGGTTAAGGCTTATGGCAAATTATTAGCAATATGCTTGAAAAAGGCAAATTTAAAATACAAGAAAACCCGTGTTAGTTAGTCAGTGCAACAGTACTACAAAAACCTTATTGCAAGTATTTTAAAAATCCATCCTACGAGAACCTCCCTACTTAAAACACAGGGCTCGAACTGACAAATTCTACCAATATAATAGGAGAAATGTCTGTTCTTACTGTTATGGGAAATAAGCTACATATTAGTAGCCATAAATTAGGAAAACGTCTACCCCAATTCCAAGCATGGAAAATCTCAGACCTGGTCATGTGTATTTAATGCCCTGCACACAATTTGTATGACTGCAATGCTTCTCACCCTCAAAACCATCACCAAAATAAAAATTACAGCTCCTGGCCACAAACAATGGGCCTCCCGTTTCCCTAAAACTCTGCCCCTAATGCAAACATTTTAACTGTCTTTTCGTAACACAATAAACCCCAAACTGGCCACCCACATGTTGGCCTGTCTTGTTGTTGACCCTGTGTGTGTATCATCTGACTACAGTGAAGGAAGTTAGCACCCACCCACCCCTCCTAGAGGAATGAAATATTTTAGGATATACTAAAAAGGCAGAATATTTCCCCTAAAAGAGAAGTAGAAACTCACAGAAGCAGAAACTCAGCCCTCCACCCCACCTTTGTTAATAGCCTGGGCCAGTATATTCTACATAACAAAGATCTACCTCCTTCAGACAGAGCCATATTAGGAATTGCCCAAAGCCCTTTCATTACACCACCACCCAGCAAGGCTCAGCCAAACTTGAACTCAAAAACACAGCCTACAGAGTTGCCCCTGCATGGCCCCATGGGAGTCTGACAACCAATCAGAATACAAGCTCAAAGACAATGCCCAACAGAGGGCATAAAACCAAGGCATTCTCAGTATCTCAGCCCTTTTCTGTTCAGGAACTCAAGCCTTGTGCTCCTGTCCACCCTTAAACCTTCTTTCAAAGAAACTTCCATGAATCCAGTGTCTTTTCCCCCACTTGGAACTGAACCCAGAAGGACATTTCTTCCTACAACAGAAAACTGGTGTGGGTGAGCATATTGTCCAGATACAGTTTTTGGGATTTCAGATCCGTATTTGTAATTTCTCAACAGTAACTGGGCCAGGCAGCGTGGTCTGGAAGTTAAAATGTTAGATTAGTTCTGAGAAGAATAAGATTTAAACCCCCCATTCATGCATGAAACAAGTCCATGGTTTGATGAGTTTCTAAACTAGCTGTCGAGGCTGTATTGGGCAAGATTATTTCATAAATAAGTCATACAAGAAAAATACCCCAGGATGAATTGAGATGATAACCCTAACTTTACACTCTGAATTCTTTTACTAACCACAAGTAAGCAGATAGATGTCTCCATAAGGAACACTCTTGTTTTAGCAAATATTTTCTAATCATTTACAGTATCTATTATTATTCCTTTATTGCTTAAAACACAACCTTACTGCCCAACTTGGCTGCTTGAAAACTGACATTAAGCAAGTCGTTTCCCAGCAGTAATAATTTCATTTACTGTACATTAATTTATTTGCAATACTGTGGAGACCTACTAATGCATTCATGTCATAAAAGTCCACTTTATCTCGAAAGCTGAAAGACCACAATCAATACATTTTTTCTATTTTGTTAAGGTAAAGGCTATTGAATAAGAGAATGATGCTTTGAAACAAAAAAGCAAGAAAAGAAATTCCATTGAGAACATATTCAATTAGGGTTAGGGTTAGGTCTCTATGAAATAAGAGAAATAAAATGGATGTTACCAACAGATTCAGAGTGCATCAGAATGGTTAGTATGCAACTGACATTTCGAGCCTGCCTTATCTACATTTCATGGTAAAATACATGGGAAAATCCCATTGTGGGGCATATCCACTTGGGGTTAGGGTTAGGTGTCCATGAATTCAGACAGAAAAATGGATGTCGCCAATGAATTTGGAGTGCATCGAAATGATTAGGAGGGTTTTGACATTTCAAGCTTGCCTTATCTACGTTTCCTGGTCAAATACATTGGAAAATCTGATTGTGGAACATAACCACTTAGGGTTAGGCTTAGGGTTAAGGTTAGGTCTCCATAAATTCAGATATAAAAATGGATGTCCTGAAAAGATTCAGAGTGCATTGAAATGTTTAGGAATGTGCTGATTTTTTGAGCCTGTCTTATGTACATTTCCTTGTAAAATATATGGGAAAATCCCATTGGGGAGATATTCACTTAGGGTAGGGTTAGGATTAGGTCCCCATGAATTCAGACGAAACAATGGATGTTGCTAATGGATTCAGAGCACATTGAAATGATTAGGAGGGTTTTGATATTTCAATCCTGGTTTATGTACATTTCCTCATAAAATACATGGGAAAATCCCATGGGGGGGGCATATCCACTAAGTTGGACCTTAAAAAAAACAAGAGAGGAAGAAAATAAATTCATCTTAGCTATGGTGCTGCAGAAGGCTCCTGCTTATTCTTTTGACAGCAAATGTGACAGATAAGGAAGTATTTGAGCACATAATATTAGACATGTCACTAGAAGGCAAAATCATGAAACTGCATCTCACTTAGTTTGGCCATGTCGTACAGGTGAATAGAGAAAGCATGAACATGGCTGTTGAATGCTATCAAAGCTGACACCAGACAGAGCATAGATAATCTCAAAGAAATAGTTCAAGTTCAAAAGATGTGGAGAGTTCTGGCCCGTAGCATCACCAATAGTCAAACTCAACTGAATGGATATCGTCATCATCATTTTTCTCCGCAGCAACAATGCTATGATGGATTCAGTTAACACAGATTTTGACTGATCAAACTGCCATCCATAGTGTTTCCATGAGTGAAAAGGGATTTCAACCTGGGTTACCCTATTGATTTGGTTCCCATATAGAAGAAAAAAGGATGGACTGGCATCTGAATGATACAGCAAACATTTTAAAACAGGGGTGTCAAACTCGATTTCATTGAGGGCCGCATCAGGGTTGTGGCGGAGGGGGGAGGGACATGGCTGTGGTGGTCGCAGCTGACTGGGCATGGCCTGGAGCAGGGAGCCGCATCAGGGTTGGGTTTGACCGGGGGGGGGGGCGCGGAGTGGGTGTGGCCAGGATGGGCGTGACCAGGTCGACGTCACTCATATTGAGGGTGTCTGTGGTGGCCTGAGCACTCTGCCAGGTAAAACAGGCTCCCAAGCTCCATTTTCGGCTGTGACGGCCTCCTGCTCGTCTGTTTTCGCTGGCAGAGGCACTGTGGGCCAGTCCTTCGCTGTTTCCAGGGTGGGCCAGATCTGCGGGCCAGATCTAAGCAGCTGCATCCGGCCCCTGGGCCTTGAGTTTGACACCCCTGTTTTAAAAGATACAATACAGACCCAAAGGTGCTTTTTCAAGAGGCAACTGGACTTTCTGTTTTTTCTTTGAAGATGTTTCACTTCTCATCCAAGAAGCTTCTTCAACTCTGACTGGATGGTGGAGAATGGAAGGATTTATACTCCTTGCAGACAGCTGGTCATTTGCATTCTTTAAGCTAGTCATTAAGGTGACCTGGAGGTTTACAGTATCTGTGTCCTCAAGGTCACCTGAGTGGTGCAAACTCACTCCAGATGACCTTAACAACTCGCTAAAAGAATGCAAATGACCAGCTGTCTGCAAGGAGTATAAATCCTTCCATTCCCCACCATCCAGCCCAGAGCTGAAAAAACTTCTTAGATGAGAAGCAATATGTCTTCAAAGAAAAACCAAAAAGTCCAATTGCCTCTTGAAAAAGCACCTTTGGGACAACCATGACCTGGATGACTGAGAATCTCCATAGACATAAGATACAGACGATCTTGTGCCAGTTCCATCGCTGGATGTCATAATTGCAGGGATGTCCAAAGGAAGAGGTCAAAAGTCAAGATGAGGGCCACAGCTTTATGTTCAAAGCCACACCCCCAAGTGACTGTGGAGATGACTCAGGCCCAGATTAGAATTTGGGATGAGTTTTTTTCCTATTGGCTTCTTGAGATCAGATACTTGGAACTGTTAGCTCAACAGCCTGTTTGAGAATTTTCATAGACTTTGTAATGTGTTGTTAACCACTCAATAACTCAAAGTTTTATATACATTGACCAAATAAACAAATGAAACTGGATTCTACCCTACTCCCACTCTTGGATGGCCATGTGTGGCTACAAGTGGGACTTATCTTGGAGTTTTTAAAGAACCCAATTAAGACCTTTTTATTTTTTTTACACTTTAAGTAGTTTGTTGCATGGTTTTACATCTTCATTTTGTTTTTCTCTTTACAGAGCAGATTTTATTTATCTTGTTTCCCATCTTTAGAGTTCAGGGTTAAAGAGGGACAGTGGTGGGATTCAAATAATTTAACAACCGGTTCGCCCAGGGTCAGATTGGCTGTCATGGGAGGCGTGGCCCATCCCCATTCTCCAGCTCTGCCGCACATGCGGGACGAGCCTCCTGCGATGGCCAACCTGACTCTGGACGAACTGGTTGTTAAATCTCCACCCTTTGCCAAAAGGTTGTTTCCAAGGGTGCGTGTCTGCATGTTGGTCTGGCGGCTATGGCTCCTTTAAGAGGCGAGGTTTCCGAGGAACGAGGAGGGGGGGTACCATAGAGACAAGGAGTTGATGCTCCCGAGAGCTTGCATGGGAAGGTGAAGAATTGGGGGGAAGTGGAGGGAGGGCCCCCCTCCCCACTCCCTGTGGAAATGCATGCAGGGGGTGTTGGTCAGTCTGCGGGCAAAAGTGAGAGGGGTGAGGAATTAAGTTGGCAGCACAATCGAAGCTGGGCCCAATGTAGGGGAGACTGTGGGGTTAATTTGGTCAGGCAAATTATTACCCACCCCCGCTATCAAAGTGAATCCTGGGCTCTGCACTGCAATGGAGAAACAGGCAACAGAGTGGCCGGCACAAGGTAAGGAGAAGGGACACCGGCTGCTCCATTGCCCATTTCTCCATTGCAGCGCAGCGCAGCACCCAGGATCCACTTTGGTAGTGGGAGGTGGGTAATTTAACAACCTGTTCGCTTGAACCGGTGTGAACCGGCTGACTCCCACCACTGAAGAGGGAGTTTGGTACTTAATTCCAAAAGGGATTCCCATATGAAGCCTTAACTCTTTACAAATAGTTCCTACAAATCTGTCAAAAGTGGTGATTCTAAGAGATATTATTTTATTATTTATTTATTATTTATTAAATTTGTATGCTGCCCAACTCCCAAGGGACTCTGTTAATGGAGTGTACAAGCAGAAAAAAATAATGCAAATGTTGAATATTGTGTGAGAAATTACAACAAATAAAGCATTATATTGACTTTAGAATCTTCATACCAAATCATAATAAACACATCATCAGTTACTTGGTCTTCTTTGTAATAATTAATTGCAGTTTCTCTCTGAGATTGCTGCTACAATGAAAAAAGGAAAATTGCTTTGCTTTCTAAGGGGACCTTTCAAACAATTCTAATCAATGTTATAGCTGACAATGATAAGTCCTGACCTTCAAATTTCCATGTACAGCAATGGTGAGATCATTGTGCATCTGTCTCTTGAACTATTGATGAGAATTGCATCATTTATGAGGAACCACAAATACAGAAGGGTGAACCAAAATAGACACAACGATGGAAACGATGCTGTCTAGAATATTTATAAAAGGGGATATGGACCAAAATAGACACAATGGTGGAAACCATGCTGTCCGGTCTATCTTTAAGAGAGGATCCCAATTCCTTACAGCTATTGCATATACCGTGATCTAATCCAAACCCCAGCATTATTTCTAGAGATGCAGTTTTTGTATAGAGCACACCCTTCCATTGGTCATGCAAATCACATTCTGCAAGGTAACCCATGCCTTCTTCAGCACATGTCCACTCTTGGATTGAAGGGCCTGTCTTAGCTATTTGCATTAGACTCTTTCTCTAAATTGTCCTATTAATTTCCATGTTTTGCTATCTTTCTACACTGCAAATCATTAGCTGGAGACAGCAGTGGAGAAGAATGTTGTATTCCAGTGATGGCTAACCTTTTTCTTGTCACGTGCTGAAAGCCGACACCCATAATGCAATGCATGCGCAACAGCCTCACGTGTGCCCCGCCCCCGTGCATGCGCATGTGACCCCCTGTGCTCCCCCTGCCCCCCCCGGGCATGCACGTGCGACCCCCCGTGCTCCCCCAGCCCCCTACGGAGGACATCCAGAGCCGGGGGAGGCCATTTTCGCCCTCCCGGAGGCTCGAGGAAAGCCTCCGGAGCCTGAGGAGGGTGAAAAACAGGCCTCTCAGAAGTTCCGGAAGTCCAGAAATGGGCCCGTTTCCAGCCTCCGGAGGGCCTCTGGAGCCCGGGGGAGGCCGTTTTCGCCCTCCTGGAGGCTCAAGGAAAGCCTCCGGAGCCTGGGGAGGGTGAAAAACAGGCCTCTCAGAAGTTCCGGAAGTCTGGAAATGGGCCCGTTTCCAGCCTCCGGAGGGCCTCCGGAGCCCGGGGGAGGCCATTTTCGCCCTCCCAGAAGCTCGAGGAAAGCCTCCTGAGCCTGGGGATGCACCCCACCTTCCGCGCATGCATGGCAGATACCTGAAAATCAGCTGGCTGGCGGGAGGCGCACGTGCATGTGCGGTGGAGCTGAGCTGGGCGACGGCTCGCGTGCCTACAGAGAGGGCTCTGCGTGCCACCTGTGGCACGCGTTCCATAGGTTCTCCATCACGGTTGTATTCTTTTCCCATTCATCATTTTCCTGCTGTTTCTTTGACTCATCTAAATACCTTTCATTGCATCAGAGGTTTCAGACACATAGAAGAAGCAAACTGCAACCGAAGGAAAAACCCAGGATGGGGAATAGAAAATAATTGTGAAAGGGGAAAAACAGAGGGCAAAGGAGAGTTAAATGGTCATTCTTCAGTCCATCATTTCTCCCCTTCCAAATCTTGTTTTAAGCAGAGATCCATCAGCAAATACAAATTGGCTGAGTAATGCACTGGACTAATTAGCTCAGTATGTTTTCCAGAGATTAGATATTCATAAACAATCCACCTCTTCTCCTAATACAAGGAGTTTTTATAAAATCCTGGGAAACATCCCCATATGTGTCTATTTTTAAAGGGACTTTTCTTTCTCTAAACCATTGCATTTAGCACATGATGTTCTGCAGCTTTGACCCTCATTTTCCAGTAACATTTCTGCTCTTCCCAGATGTGGTGTTTCGGAATAAACCAACTCATTTGCTATTACAGAAGGTCACTTCTTGTGTGACCCGGTACTTTCAAGAAGGAAAAGCAAATTAATGAGTTCCTTCACATTGCTGGTTAACATGAAAATCATTATAATTTCCTCCTTTTCTAGAAGTCATGATTTTTACAGTTTATAATAGCTGATTGCTGCTCATTATTTTTATCAAAGAGGAAAGAATGCCATCATTCAAGCTTTTTTTAAAAAAAAAAACTTACATCTGATATATGTTTACAGTACTCAAAATCAAGTCCTATTAAATTCAATAGGTTATGCATAGACTTCAATCTAAGATGCAGAAAATGAGTGAGAGACAAAATCTTGAATCATCCCAAATCTGTGTAGTTCAGCCAAAATCTCTGATGTCAATTCCAAAATAGCAATCCAGGCAAGTATGACAGGAGCAAGAAGAAAAACAAGACATGTGGCAGATAAATAGGAAGAATTGAAGGAGGTTCCCAAGAGCCAAGAAGCAAAGCAGGAAGACTCAGGAGAGAGGAGAAGAGCGAAATGGCCAAATCAAGAGTCAGTTCTACTCTTAGGCAAAGTGGCAGCGTAAGGTAGTCCTTCACTTATCACCAGTCACTTTTTGGGCGCTCGGCAACTGGCCTGCCTTTACAGCCATTTGCACCATCTTACAGTCATGTGACTATGATTTACATTTTTTTTAAATGAAAACCAGTGTTTACTTCTGGTTTCTGGACAAAAAGCCCATTGCAAACAATGGATTCAATTAACAACAATGATGTTAATTGCAAAAAAAGTTCATAAAATTGGGCATAGTCATATAGTGACCGGCTTAATGATTGACATGATTTACAACCACAATTCTGGGCTCAAATATGGTTCTTAAGTCAAGGATTACCTGTATTCTATTTAAGACAATCCTCTATTGTGGTGTTTCTTAACCAACAATATGTGTAGCAGTGGTGAAATCTACTTACCTTCCCTACCGGTTCGGAAGTGCATGCTTCACGCGCGCTTTTTCACCCTCTGCGCATGTGCAGAATGCTTTGCGCATGTGCAGAGGGTTAAAAAAAAAGAAAATGGTGATGTCTGGGTGGGTGGGTGGAGCCTTGCGCTGCCGCCACTACCGATTCTCCGAACCACCGGATGCCACCACTACCGGTACGCCCGGACCTGTCCGAACCGGTAGCATTTCACCCCTGATGGCTGGTAATACATGAATGATTCCTCAAATCCATGCAGAGAAGATACAGAAGAGGAAGAGAGTGTGTCCAATGCAGTTTTCAGTTGGGTACAGTGAGCAGGTTGATAGTGTTGCAGTGAATAATGATAATAATAAGTTATTAAATTTAGATGCTGCCCGACTCCCAGTGACTCTGAACAGGGTGAACAGAACCAGTGTTTCCCTACTGGAGAAAATGACTCAACTCAATATCTCTTCCTGGAGAGTTCTGAAGAGAGGTGAGATTTGGTGGGCAGAGACTGCTCTCCAGAATATAGAGAAAAATGATGCTTGCCAGGAACAGCAATTAGGATTTGGTCATTTTAGGGTCAGGGTCAGGGTACAAAGAGTTTTAGCTGAGATAAATGCAGTCTGCACTATGGAGTCCTTGGTCTTCTATTGCAGACCTTCTCTTGGTGAAGAGTGTGACTTTTCTTTTGGACACATATGAAATGCTTCTCCTCCATTGGAAACACATGAAATGCTTCTCTTGAACTGGACACACATGAAGTCCTTGGACACACATGAGGTTCTTCACCTCCACTGGATACACATGAAGGGTTTCTCTTCTAGTGGATATACTGTATTGTGCAATATTATTGTCAACCCTGAACTGACCCGACCGGAGCCATATTGGAGCTTCAGTGTTGCCACACTGGAGTTGAGGGAGAGGGAGTGGGGATTAGAGATAGAGGGGTTTGTGTAGCCAAAACAAAATACTTTCTCTTGAGAACCAAGGACGTTCTCACACCTGGACCGTGGAAGGAGGAGTGAGGTCACTAGATGACCAGACAGCATCTTGATTGGACTTTGTGACTGATTATTTGGGGTTGTGGGAAAACTTTCTCTTTTAACTAGGTGAAAACTGCGGGAACCTTTAGAGTCGGTTTTCACTAAATATGTGCCAATATGATATTACCAATAAAGCTATTCTTTGAGGAATTTACCTGCCTCTGAGTTTTGTTTGCTATGGATCTATTACTTGGAACCCTGACAATTATTCTAACAGGAGAAGGTTTTTTTTTTAGATAAATACTTCATCATGTTGTGTTATTCCAGATTAAAGTAAGAATTGCTTTTCCTTCACTGCAGACTTCAATTGCATTGTGTTACTCCAGTGTAAAGAGAGATTTGATTTTCTTTTGCTTCTGACAATTTTTCAGTTGTATTGTTTTACTCTAGTGAAAAAAAATGATTTGATTTTCTTTTGCGACAAATAGTATAAGGGACTGTGTTGTTCCAATGTGAGGAGCTATTTAATTATCTTTTGACCGAAATGCTATTCACTGAAATGCAGCAATAGGCTTCCCACAAATAACACAGATTTACTATCATTTCTTTCCTGGTGATGAAATTACCTTATCTTCCTGTTTTACAAACAGAGCAGTAAAATTATTATCAGCAGTTCTGTTGCATTGTTATAAGCTAAAACCTTAAGGGTAACCAGTAAATATAAAAACAGAATGGATGTAAAATAATTAATTTCCTTTTTGGAAAAAGATAGGTCTTTTGGTTTCTACTTTGATAGAGTGATCCAGGGAACCAAAAAAAAAAATGCTGAAATTAAAAACCATGGCTCTATTTCTCTGCTTTAGATAATTGAACACATTATTTGCAAAAATTTGTTGAGCAGAAAATTTAGCCCAGGAGATTTGGCTAAATTTTACTTCATATTCCCCATTCAAATAATTGCTCACTGTGGGATCTTGGACAAAGTACTAAACCTCAGGGCAGAAGTATTTAAGCAATTATTCCATGTCATGTCATTTGGATTGACTAATAAATTTGGTTAATAGTTTCTGAAGAACAATAACCTTGCAGATGATTTAAATAATCATCCAGTTGGAAAATTGTATGGTGGATATAATATAATGGAAAAGAGGGAGATTTCAGAAAATGGGGAGCATGGTGATTTCCAAATAATTTAAAAGCCTTCAAATGCTTCCTTTGGAACTGTGTGAACAGTACCATACCTTTCCAAGTTTTATTTTCCTTTCATTGTTCTGTGGCATTGTTTGTATTTGGGCATTCTGAGGAAGAACATAAATCCCAAAGTACATAAGAAGTTATCAGTGTTTTGAAAAGATTCTTGCCCATCTACATAAAAAACACAAGCAGAACATGCATAAATTTAATATAAACAGGCTCCGACCACCAATTTATTGAGAAGTATCATTTTTAATCTATTGATCCAATTCATCTATTAAAAACTTCTAATTGGCTAAAAATGGCATACCCACTAAATCAGGAAGCAGTTAAATACAGCTATGTTGCTGACTTTAGATTTTTATAGTTCGAGTTTACGATTTATACACTTATTCAGTTGTATGGATCTTTTTTACTGAAAAAAAGAAATAAACAATCTCTTCTCATCTTTTCAGAAAAGCTTTGCTGTTTATAATCTACCAATCACTGTGAAATAAATGGTAGCTGCAGAAACAAGGATCTTCCACCATAGCCCTAAGTTCAGAGGTGGGTTTCAGCAGGTTCTGACCAGTTCTAGAGAACCGGTAGCGGAAATTTTGAGTAGTTCGGAGAACCGGTAGCGGAAATTTTGAGTAGTTCATAGAACCGGTAAATACCACCTCTGACTGGCCCCGCCCCCATCTATTCTCTGCCTCCCGAGTCCCAGCTGATCAGGATGAAATGGGGATTTTGCAGTAACCTTCCCCTGGAGTGGGGAGGGAATGGAGATTTTGCAGTATCCTTCCCCTGCCACGTCCACCAAGCCACGTCCACCAAGCCACATCACGCCCACCAAGCCATGCCCACAGAACCGGTAGTAAAAAAATTTGAAACCCACCACTGCCTAAGTTTGATTTATAGCCAAGTTGAACCAGGATTGCTGTACAATCAGCTGAGAAAATTAAACTGTAGACTTCAGTCTGGCTCTCCACAGACATTGATTCCAATCTGACTCACCTGAATTGTCAAGAATTGTCTGTTCATTCCACACTATCTGTTGGCCACCATTCATACCAAGTGAGTAGCCTAAGTGAGGAGGGAAATGCCTTTTAAGCATTCATTTTTCTTGTGCGGGGTGGGAATGAAGTTTTGAGGGAAGCAAAACAGACGATGAGATTTAGAATCAACTTCCATTTTTGAAGTGGAGCAAGATCTGAAATGCTCTTTCGTTTTACCTCCTATTTATTTCAGTCTGAGATTTTTTTTAATGAAAAGAATGTATGAAAACATGTATTATTGTCTTTATATCTCTTATTATGCATATCTGAAAGCCAATTTTTCTAATGATTTTCATAAGCATGTGAAAATACCATCTTCCTTCCTTCCTTCCTTCCTTCCTTCCTTCCTTCCTTCCTTCCTTCCTTCCTTCCTTCCTTCCTTCCTTCCTTCCTTTCCTTCTTTCTTTCTTTCTTTCTTTCTTTCTTTCTTTCTTTCTTTTTCTTTTTCTTTTTCTTTTTCTTTTTCTTTTTCTTTCTTTCCTTACCTTCTCGCTCCCTCCCTCCCTCCCCTTTTGCTTTTACTCCTTCTGTCTTTTTCTATCCTTCATTCTTACCTTCCCTTATACAGAATGTTTCCCTTGAGAAACAAAAGAAGTACAAATTTATGGGATTATTTTCCTAACTTGTTTTAAAAGTCAATTGCAGCTCCATTTGTTACTCACTTTAGATTACCTTGATGTATATTCCCTCTTCGTTTGATTTAATTACCGAAAGACAATTTATTAACATGCCCTTCACTGAGACACCAAGTGGATATTTCCTTGTGTTTCAAAGTGATGTAAACTACTTTGAAGAGATGTAAACATGATTCAGAACATTTTATCTGCAAACATTGTAGATCCAGTGCTGTATCTCTACTTCTTTCATCTACAATAAAGTTGAGAGATGAAAGGAGGCGGCAAATTCAAGGAAAGTTCAGCTGAGTTACTTGTACAACTGCTCCCTTGCCATGGTTCAGATGATAACAGAATACTTATATGATGCAAAGAATCTTTGTAGTGCTACCTTGTCAATACAAGTAATCCACAACGTACGACCGCAATTGAGCCCAAAATTTATGTTGCTAAGTGACAAATTTGTTAAGTGAGTTTTGCCCCATTTTACGACTTTTCTTGTCACAGTTGTTAAGTGAACCACTGCAGTTGTAAAGTTAGTAACATGGTTATTAAGTGAATCTGGCTTCCCCATTAGCTTTGCTTGTCAGAAGTTTGGAAAAGGGGGGGGGGCATGACCCCGGGACACTGCAACCGTAATAAATATAAACCAGTTGCCAAGCATCCGAATGTAAATCACATGACCATGGGGATGCTGCAACGGTCCTAAGTGTGGAAAAATGGTCATAAGTCCCATTTTCAGTACTGTTGTAACTTCAAACAGTCACTAAACCAGCTGTTGTAAGTCAAGGACTACTTGTACTTGGGGAACTCAGTGCAAGAGGGAGGGAGAAGGATTCTTACCATACTACCAAATTACCAGTGCTTGTTCTGCTTGCTCATTTGGGAGGCCTGACCTTCCTTTTACAGTAAACATAGCACATGAGGTTTACTAGACATGAGGGTCACTGTTTATGTCTCTGCCATGTTCAATCAGTCTAGCCTTTGCTTTCTTTATGGTGTCAATACTGGTAATTAAAGTCTCAGTTTGATTGCTGTCATAACACGTAAAACTAACTGATTAATGGCCCTTGATAAGATACAAGTAATTTCTGTCTAAGTATTTTTTTTAAAAAAAGACAATGAGATGAGAAAACAGGAATAGAAATCCTTATAATCCTGTTCCGCTGCTTCCCACATGTTTTATTGCTAGTCTCACCACATTTTAATGTTATGTCGTGTATAATAACACAAATGACCTTGGTTTTACTCTTAGTCTATGAAGCTCAGCAACGCGAAATTACAGTAAAGGAAAGAGGGGTGCAAATGAATTCTGTAAATTGATTGTGTAATGGTCTTGTTCCTGTCTAGGAAGTTCAAATGGGAACAAAGATAGGGATGGAAAAAAGATGGATTATGACCCATTGCTAGAATGGTGGGCTAATCCATCAGTCAAAACTTGAGCACAAATATTTTTTTGCAGATGCATTTGAAGGGATCCTAACTAGTCCAGCAGTTCTGGAATAGCACTATAATAATAATAATAATAATAATAATAATAATAATAATAATAATAATAATAATAATAATAAATCTCATAATGAATATTTCTTTTAAACATCTTCATAATTTGTAATATTAAAGAAAAAGATGCCAATATAATTATGGAAATGCTTTACTGTTATATAAAAACATATATAGTTAAAAAGAAAATTAAGCTTATGCTAAAGTACCTTAAAAAGAAGTAAAAATGAATAGAAGAAAGGAAAGAAGAGAATATGACAAGAAAGGAAAAAACCTATAGGCATTTAAACAAAACTAAAAAAACATTTCCCAAATTCATTCATCCATTTATTCAATCTATTTATCTATTCATCATTTACCAAATATATTTAGTTTTAAATAATGAATTAAACCTAGGCCATATGAAATAATAATTGCCTGGTCTTGGCTGATTCCAAAGCTGGGATTTGACAGATTACCTCAAGCCAATATTTAGAGTCTGGAACACAAACATTCTTCTTTGAGTGCATGACCTGCTATTTTTTTTTTCTTTCTCTTTAAACATTTTATTAGATTATAGAATAAAATACAAAAATACAAAAGCAAATAGGAAAACATAGTGGGGAGGGAAAGGGGAAAAGAAGTGAGGGGGGAGGGAAAAAAGAAGAAAAAAAGTATTGACTTCCTACTCCCTTCTGTTGCAGTAAAATAAAGCATTAACATCGAACCTCAATTTTTTACTTTTCTATAATAATATAAACTAGCCATTTCTATAAAAACTAATCAGTCTAATCAGTAAAACCCAAAATCAAAGTTTCCAGAAGCGGTCTCCATGTAGCAACAAAAGTACTTATATTCTTTTCTTTGATCAAAACAGTCAATTTAGCCATTTCTGCCAACTCCATCAGCTTCTGTAGCTATTCGTCCATGGTGGGAATCGAAATATCCTTCCATTTTTGTGTGTACAGTAGTCTTGCTGTTGGAGTGCATGATCGTCTTTTGTGCAATACTTCAAGCTCAGAGATGCCTCGAACCGTGAGGTGAGCAGCATATAAATTTAAGAATGAATAAGCTCAATATATCAAAGGTTCTTCAAAAATTAAAAGATGTTACCCAAATGAACGGGGAAGGGGCTGAAAGGTGACTAGGCTACAAAGACATCTCCCTGGAGGGCAAAGGTGGTATTCAGCCAGTTCGGACCGGTTCGGGCGAACCGGTAGTAGCGACCTGCGGGTGGGCCCACCTGGGCGCAATCCCGTCCTATATCGCGGCGTTTTTGTTTTTGACGCTGCACGCATGTGTGGATGGCGTGCGCGCGTGCAAATTGCCGTGTTGTTTGACGTCGCACCCATGCGTGGATGGCGTGCGCGCAATGCGCATGCAAGCAAAGTGCATGCGCGGAAGGCCGTGCACATGCACGGAAGGTGCGCATGCGACCAAAGCGAGTGTGTGTGCGCGTGCGCTCACATGGGCGAACCGGTAGGGAGAAATTATGGGAATCTCACCTCTGCTGGAGGGCAGGGATGAGATGCACACATCGTTCATAAAGACATATCCTTTAGGAATAGTAAGTGAGGCACTTTCTGTCATAAAGGGATGTAAGAATGAATCTCAGTAAAACTTGGAGAAAAACTAAATAAACCAGTTCCTATTGAGAGCTTTCAGTTACCGTAGCTTTTCTCCTTGGCTCTATGATATGATTTCATTGGTGTGTGAACTGATTTGAAAGCACCTTTTACTACATATCAAGCCTGTTGAAATCTTTAAATCCAGAGGTGGTATTCAGCCGGTTCGGACCGGTTCGGGCAAACCAGTAGTAGTGACCTGCGGGTGGACCCGCCCCCGCCCACCCGGCCCGGGGCTATGCCGTCCTATTTAGCCACGTTTTCAAGCCGCGCCCAAGCGTGCAAGCCATGCACGTGAGCAAAGCGCATGCGCAGAAGATGCGTGCACGACCGAAGTGAGGGTGCGCGCGTGCTCATATTGTCGGTGCTCGGCGAACCGGTAGGGAACCTATGTGAATCCCACCTCTGTTTAAATCCTATTTTAAAAAAAAAAGGCTTGAAGTGAAACGGCATCACTAGATAATTGTACAGCTGGCTTCCCCTAGCAATTCCTATTTCAGAGAAGAGCATTTTGACCTCCCCTCTCTGAATCATGTATCAGCATATTTGTGGCATAAAAGACTTAAAGTCACATCTCTCTTGAGACTCGACTGGACAAGAAAAACCAGATGATTTTTTTTAACATCTATGAGTAGTAACAGAATCTATGCAAGACATGACACTTCCCGCATGATACAAAATGTGCTATTATCTCTCCATGAGGTGAAATGGATCCACCAAGTGAAAATGTCAACTGCTGTTAAAGGGAATGAAAAATGTCTATTTACATTAGATAGATTTATATCTCTTCTTTTGTCTAGGAGCTCCAAAGAGTTAACCCAGAGAGCTTTATTTTATTTTCATAACCACCACCCTGGGCAGAGGGGAGGGGAACTGGTTCAAAGTCATTCTGTGAATTTCTATGGCCAATACAAGACTTGAATCTGGTTCTCTCCAAATCAGTCATTGATTGATATAAACATTCACATCTCAGTTCACTATGACAAATGGACAATTGGTGCTAAGATCGAGACCACAAATGATGGGGAAGAGGACCAGAAAGCAAAGGGAGCTGCATCCGTCACATGGTTGAGTTTGCAAGGACAGCTTCGTTTTCTTTCTCTATGATATACTGATTCTAGGATTTATGCTGCACTTTCTTTCTGTGTCTGTTTTCCATTACAAAATGGTAAGAAACTACCATGTGCAATCATAAAGAGGACTGTGAGAATTGCAAAAAGGAAAGTCTGCGATGGCAGGCAGGCCTGGGGTATGCAGCCTACTTCTGTTTTATAGCATGCTAACTGGGGGTGTTCTGGGAACTGAAGTCATCCCATCTTAAAATTGCTGAGCTTTAGAGTGTTTCCAAGTTTGGTGGCAGAAGATTTTAGTAAGCTGCCTCCCCCACTTCCAATACTCCTGTTATCACTCTGCAGCCCCTCTACTATTCCTGTTTCCTGATCTGAAAAAGGCCCAGGGGAGAAGTTCCCTCTTGATGACTTCCTGTGGAATTTAATTGAAACTCAGAAAATGAAGGCGACTGCTGGTTGCTGCTGAAGAAATGCTCCTAGAGTGAAAAACAGGATGTCCACGCTTATCCTTTTGCCCCTTACAAGGGAAATGCAGGAATCATGCACCTCACCCTGGAGAATTTCAACAAAGTGTGCTTTTCCTTAAGAAAAAAAGCAGCAATTTATTTTCAATTAAATGGTAGGGAAACAAGGGCATTCATACTAATAAGGTCAGAGAATCAGCGTTTGGGTCCCTTTGCCCCAACCAGTCTCTTCTGAGATGGTGACCTGCTATTCCTTTATGCTTTTCAATGTGAGCTCTACGTATTCTTCAAGTTGGGAATGACGGCGTTGCTTGCAAGGCTGATCTAAGTGTCACTAGGATAACAGTGGGAATTTCAGTGGGAATAATATATGGGAATTTCTTTGATGTCTCTCAATACTACCACCGCTTCTTTCTGCTCGGCCAAAAAGACACATAGTCAGAATTGCTTAGTCATTTTTATTTTTAATTTAATTTTATTGTTTTATTTTGTTTTATTTTGTTTTATTGTTTTGTTTTATTTTGTTTTATTGTTTTGTTTTATTTTGTTTTATTGTTTTGTTTTGTTTTATTGTTTTGTTTTGTTTTGTTTTTTTGTTACTTTACTTTACTTTACTTTACTTTACTTTACTTTACTTTACTTTACTTTACTTTACTTTTTTACTTCACTTCACTTCACTTCACTTCACTATTTCATTTCATTTATTACGGTATTATATTTATTTATTTATTTAACAAATTTATATAGCCACCCGACTTGCATATAGGTGACTCTGAATCAAATCCACCATATAGCAAAGCCCACTAAAAAAAATAAACCTTCCCCCTATGGCATCAACAACACAAACAAATCAGCCACTTGATCAGCTCCATTTCTATTCATAGACTCCAGGCCAACTGACAAAACCACATTTTATGACCTTTTGGAAGAATAACAGAGTGGAAGCCAACTGTATCTTGGGGGCAATGCTGTTCCATAAAGAAGGGTCCACTGCCGAGAAGGCCCTTTTTTATGGCTCCATCAGATGACAATCCCTAATCAATGGTACCTGTAACATGCTCTGCCTCCCGTCTTGGTGGATCTAAGCCAGGGGTGTCACACTCAAGGCCCATGGGCTTAGGTCTGACCTGTGGGGCTGCCCTGGAAACAGTGAAGGACTGGCCCAATGGTGCCTCTGCCAGCGAAAACGGCGCTTGGGAGGGCCGCGTGCAGCCCTCCCAGTCTCTGTTTTTGTCCAGGACGGCCTCCTGCAGCCCCCACCCCCACCCACCCCCCGAGCTCCATTTTCGCTGGCAGAGGGCTGCAGGAGGCCATCCCGGACAAAAACAGGGCCCATGAGCTCCGTTTTCGCTGGCAGGCCATCCACACCCACCCCGTCCCGTCCACGCCCACCCTGGCCCCCAAGGTCAAACACAACCCTGATGCAGCCTTCAATGAAATCAAGTTTGACACCTCTGATCTAAGCCCACAATACATCAGTCTGCCTTGTGCTACTATGTCTTTATTATGTATTTTTCTAGATTTAGATCCCATATTTCTCTCTGGATGACAAGGCAACATATGATGCTTCCTCCTTTGGAATTATCCTAATAGCAACAACAGTGGCAGGCAGGTGGGTGGAAAAACTAACCTACAAGTACGGAGACCATACATCTTTTATGATAGAGGACAGTCCTTTATTTCAGAAAGCTGTGCTTTAGATTTATTTATTTTTCAAAAATTCACTTTCGCCTTTTATTGTGGTCATTTAATTTTAACTATACAAATGGTACCACTTCATGAACAATCTAATGGCAGAATCCCATTTTAATACTTGCTTCTTATAACTTCATAGCTTTTTATGCTTTTTAGATATTGTTATTAGATTATGTATTTTTGTAAAGTTTTTCTTGGTTTTGCCCTTGAATTTTCCTTTGTAGAAGCTACGTTATAAACATTAAAATTTCTTATCCTTATGCACCTCTTTCAGATTTTGTTATGTTCCAACTGTTTAAACTGTGTTACATGGTTCCAACCAGGTCCAGCGTTTGAGCGGGAAAAAGCTCAAACGCTATTGGCTGGTCTGTCTGACAGCTCCCTATAAAAGGGCAAGCTGTCAGACTGCTCTTTGCTGGTTGCTGATACAAGAGCTGAAATAAAGAGCTGCTTTGGAAGTCTGTCTCCTGTCATCTCTACCCACTATCTAACAGTGGCGACGAGGGCTTGGGCCAGGAGAACTGTGCCTAGCTTCTTCAGCACTTTCAACCAGCCAGGCAGACATCTTCCTGCCTCCTTCTGCCGCTATGTCCACCTTCCACCCGCCGGCGCCTTTCGACCCGACCAGCGAGAAATGGGACTCCTACATGCGGCGATTCGACTGCTTCCTGGCTTCCTGGAA
>QLTV01003652.1:1650596-1666869 GCA_003457575.1 Thermophis baileyi
CCAAAATTTTCTCACGGACCACCAGTGGTCCGCGGACCATCGGTTGGTGACCTGTGAACTAGGTTACAGCATTAGTCATACCCACACCACCTTTGCCACAATTCCTTGCTAATGGTGTTTAGCCTTTTGAAACATCTTTGGTAAGATGCCCTAAGCACAAGAAAAGCTCATTTCTACTCAGTTAAAACTATTTATTACCTGCAAGAACTTAGTATCTCTTAACTAGAGACTATTTTGCAAGCTAACATGCCTGTTTCCTATTTAGTGTGGTAATGACTGTCATTTCTAATTTTATTAATTTTTGATTATTCAAAATTTTATGTCACTGAGGATTCTTAGTTCTAAAGTCTATCAGTCTAGCCGCCCAGAGTCCCCTGGGAGTTGGGCGGCATAGAAATACAATAAATAATAATAATACCACCATTTCTACGGTTTTGAGTTTGTTCAGTTCCAGGTTGTTCCGGTCGCACCACGAGGCTTTGCACCACGAAGCAAATTCAGGAGTACTAGGTCTATCATTACTGTTTATTTATTTTATTTATTTATTTATTTTGTCAAGTACGTATTTGGTAATATACATAGATATAACATTATTTATATACATAAGATGGGTACAACTAAAAGGGAACGTTTGGACAAGGACGGTAGGCACGCTGGTGCGCTTATGCATGCCCCTGTAAGTTTACATTAATTTACATACTGTAAGTTTACATTAACAAAATCTTGCAAGTCTGAAAGTACTTCTCTCCCCTCTTGCCTTTACAGTCCAAGAAACCAGGGACAGTCCCTTATTTGCCATGCCCCCATTCCTTCTATGGGCTCAGCTGACTCTTATCTGACCATCGCCTAGGCTGCAGTTCTTTTTCCTATCTTTTACAGATTAACAGAGTTGGAAGGGACCTTGTAGGTCATCTAGTCCAACCCCCCACCCAAGCAGGAGACCCTACACCATTTCTGACAGATGGCAGTCCAGTCTCTTCTTGAAAGCCTCCAGTGATGAAGCTCCCACAACTTCCAAAGGCAAGCTGTTCCATTGGTTGATTGCTCTCACTGTCAGAAAATTTCTCCTTACTTCTACGTTGAATCTCTCCTTGATCAGTTTCCACCCATTATTCCTTGTCTGGCCTTCAGGTGCCTTGGAAAATAGCTTGACCCCTTCCTCTCTGTGGCAGCCCCTCAAATATTGGAGCACTTCTATCATGTCTCCCCTGGCCCTTCTCTTCACTAGACTAGCCATGCCCAGTTCCTGTAACCATTCTTCATATGTTTTAGTCTCCAGTCCTCTTATCATCCTGGTTGCTCTTCTCTGCACTTTTTCTAGAGTCTCAACATCTTTTTTTATAGTGTTTTTATAGTTGTTTATAGTGTGGTGACCAAAACTGGATGCAGTATTCTAGGTGTGGCCTTACTAAGTCTTCAAGATGATTCCCATAAACCATTAAGTCTCCTACAGAGTAGTCGGTTTTTTTCATCACATACATGATTGGTGCCATGTACTTGAAATTGTTTTCCTGGAGCTTGGCAAGGGTTGCTGTTTGTGGCTATCAGTCTATAGGACATGTGCAGTGATCCTCAACCAAGGAGGACCCTGATTGGGTCTAACTTTTCAAGATGTTTAACTCTTTATATAGAGGCATTAGTAGATACATAGTTCTAAACCATGTAGGGCTGCCATGTAGGGCTACTGGAAAAATATAAACTACCATTAGATGGCAGGAAAGAGACACAGAAACCCAAAGCTATTGCTGTCATCCCCCAGGAAATCTCAATTTTGCACCCCAAAACTCATAATTCTAAACCCATCCATTACAAATATGTGCAAAGTAAGAAGCGACACCAGAACTTTTTTTTTTTTTTTTTTGTAGACACAAGGGGATTGGGTGGTTTTTTCCTTTTCAAAGGGTTAGTTCCCATTGTTATTTCAGTGGTTTGCCTAAAACTAGAAAATATTTACTTTTTGCTGGTTTTTAAACCAACTGCTGCCCGTGCAATTCGCAATGATACTCAAATCAAAGCAGTACAGAACTGTAGTTCAAATTTTAATGAAAGGACATGATAATAAGTTGCAGAGATGTTTTTAAAAAGTCGCAGAGATATTTAAAAAAATAGCCAAGAGATGCAATCTTGTTTCATTTAGAGGTAAGCACTTTAAAAAAATACAAGCTGTTCTGTTAGCAATCCAGGATTTGAACGTTCATTTCATAGTGCCATGAAAAGGGGATAAACAGGGGTTACGGTTACTCCTTACCCTAATTAATTACTCCTGATTGATTAAAAAAACCTTATGTTGGATAATTTGCACAATGAACCGTTCCACACAAGTGAGATTTCTAATGTCGCTTCTCAATAGCCATCTGGAATGTTTGTCTTCTGGTGACCATTTTGTTCATTTATTTTCAGGATTTTTCTCTCCCTTTTCTAATAGCAGCTCATAATCAGAAGAATAACACGCAATCAGAATTCAGATGACTACTGAATCAAGACCAAAAATATTAACATGACTGAGACATTAAAATAACACATTAAAATAGCTGCTGTGAAAGAAATTCAGAGCACTGGGTGCCAAATAGGATCATCATGAAAACATCTCAATCTTTCACTGAGTTAGAAGATTTCTTGTTTACTGAATTCCAGGAACAGTTTAACGCAGAGGAAAAAATACAGTAAATAAAAGTGGATAATGAAATCTTATGAACTCAAGCATATTTATTCCAAGGACTAGTCTAATGATCCATCATGATTTGCAGAGACAGCTTTTTTTCTCCATGGGGTAATAATAGCTCTTTCCCCCCCCCTCTTTTTTTCTTCAATAGGTTCTGAAGGTTAGAGGAGATGGAGAGAAACTTTTTAAGTTACAATGTACAGTATTTAGGTTTAGAAGAAAAGGCTCATAGAGTTTGCAAGAGTTTGCTATTTGTTTTTTGATAGCTATTTTTAAAATTATACCCAATGCAACAATGCTCCTTGAACATTCGTTTGTGGTGAAACTTTAGCACTGAACTGATATTGGGCAGAAATAAGAAAAGCCAATATTTGAAATGCAAAGTTAATAAAGATAAAATCTTCATTTAATCAAGCTCATATTCTGAGGATAAATTATGGACCTTTGGCATTTGTGGGGTGTTCTTTTTGGCATCCCAGTTCAGTTGGAACAGAGGTGGGTTCCTCCCGGTTCGGACCGGTTCACCCGAACCGGTAGCAACCCGCTGGTGACGTCACGGAGCCGGTTTGGTCGGTGCTGGTACGTGGACGCTGCCATCTTTTTTTTTTGGGATTTTTTTTGTGTGGTGGGGGATTTTTAAAAAAAAAATTTTTTCTTTGTCTTGGTTGGGGGTGGGTCCGGGTGCTTTGCTTGCAGTTGCTATCTTTTTTTTGGCTTTGGGGGGTTTTTTTTTGGATTTGTTGTTACTGTGCATATGCGCACGTGCAAAGCGCGTGCGCGCCCATGAGGCGCACCCATGTGGCACGGGAGGAAGCGAACTGGCAGCGAGGTAAGTTAGAACCCACCCCTGAGTTGGAATATTTACTGGTGTTCTCCAATCCAAGGATTAATCTGTTCAATGTTACTTGGATTTTTGAAATCAGCCAATGCTAATCAGGTGCTACCATCTTCTGTTGTTGGGAGAATCCATAACCATCTAAATCAGCATTTTTCAAACATGGCAACTTTAAGATATACAGATTTCCGCTCCCAGAATTCTGCTGGCTGGGGAATTCTAGGAATTGAAGTCTACACATCTTAAAGTTGTTGTATTTGGGGGGGGGGAACCCACTGATCTAAATATTCCAAGTATGAGAGAAATTGACTTTTCTAATGTTTTTATATATTGCACATACTTTTAATTGTTTAGCTAATATTACTGACTAACATTAAGCTCAATTATAAATGTCCTTTCTGAGACTATCTTAAATCACATTCTCTTCCTTGGGAATGGGAGCCAGGCCAACTCTTCAAGATGGACGCCTCTTTGTAGCTAAGAGGCCTTCCAGTGTTTCAACAGCCGTCAATGATCCATTAGGCGTCCTTCAAGACTGAATCAACTGGATTTCACTGGAATTTTCTTCACATTTTTATTTCCCATGATTTCCTTTTATTCTATTCCCCTCAGAAAGATTTCACTGATTATTGCAAGGAAATGATTCCAGAGTCTAAACACAGAATAACCTTCATTGAAACCACATGAGCTGCATTTGATTATAAGCTGGTGTAAGGATTTAGTCATGGGGGAGCTGTGATGACTATTCACGTACAGTAAAAACAAAAACATGTTTGGTGCTGATTGGAAATAACTGCTCTTCCTCAGACCATTGTTCCAACAACTTCCCTAGCCTCCTTCAATCTGCTGCTATCCACATGTGCCTGGATTTCAACCCTCCAAAATTTCTAACTATCCTGGCTTCTAAGGAGCAATGTTAGCTTGCCACTGCCTTAAGCAGTGTCTGTCCTTACCTAACAGCATTCTCACAATGTCCTACAAATAAAGCCTTGGGAAAAATCCCTGAAGAAATGAATGGGCCCAGAATCACCCTCATTCACACATTCTAGTGGACATTAGATAACCCATAACCCATTGGGTCATCGTTTCAGATATAATACCTTATCTAAAATGAGAAACAGAATGACCATGGATGGGCAAAAAGCAATGGGAGTGGAAGGATTTCCTGCCAGTTTCCTGCCAGCTTCCTGATTGACTTTTCTTGGAATGGCAGGGGGTGCTGGTTGATGGTTAATTGTGGCAGTGTGGCTGAAATTGCCACAATTTTGCCAAATTTCTATCTTACAAGAGTAATAATTGATCCTGGGTCTTGGACACATTCTTTAAGTTCACCTATTTGAGGTACATTGATTCAAAAATTGTTGCCCTATAATGCACCGTTATCCACCACTGAAAGCTACAGACAGACAAATGGGACAGTTTTAGAGATATATAGGTTGTATATGCACACCTACTGTTATTGGGGAGGAGAAACATCTGAGAAGACCGAGGTCATCTGGTGGGGGGTGCAATGGAAGGTATCAACAGGTAATTCTTTCAGGACAAACAACAAATCTACTGCTGTGGTTGTTCTTTCTTCCAGCTTAAACAAAGGAAATCAGCTGCCTGTTGAACATGGAAAATTGCATGTCAGACTTACATAACATGATGTAGGGGCAGTTGGTCTCAGAACAGCACAACGGTCATTTCACTTATTTATCTCTACAATTATATATAACTGACCTCAACTCTCCTGAACTGTCCAATTTGCTTGAGAAGTTGGTAATTCGTCTTGAGATCTTGTGTGGTTTTTACATGAGAACATGAAAGTTTGCATGTACTTGCTTGAAATCTCCTGGGAATTCATACAAGAGTTGAAAAAGCCCACAAGGCTTAGGAAGCTCATAAAATTTGGCCATTTCTAATTTCTAAACTTGATATTGCTGTTTTTTCAGTCTCACCTTACTTAATTGGCAGTACCAATTAAGAGAGGAAACTGTAGATTGTCAGCCACTTTAAGAACAGACCAATTTCTTGGATAAGGTTAGGTAATATAAAACCAATTTGCTCCATGATTCTATTGTTTGGATACTTAACCAAAAAGCAAACATTCCTCCTCTTCCCCCTCCCCCTGCTTCTTGAGGTTAAGCTAGGACATTTTCCCCCCCCTCCGGGAGTGTTATTTGGAAATCAGTTCAGAATATCAAGCTCAAAGGATGGAATCCAAGTCTGAAGTTTATTACCAGGAGTTATATTCTATGGAACAGAACAAAGGAAGGCAGATCTTCCTTCTTCCTGGAAGCTCCTCTATCCTCAAGGAGTAGATTTTGGGGGAGGGAGAAAAAAAACAACAAAAAAATGGTATTATGAATGTAATTGGCGGCTTACTCATGAAATATTCCATTCAAATTTGCATGCCCTAAGGAAGAGAGTGTTGATTTATTTTCTATAGCATCTGAGGGTAGGACAAGAAGCAATGGGTGGAAGCTCATCAGAAGGAGATCCAACCTGGAAATAAAGAGGAATTTCCTGATGGTGACAACTAATAAGCAGTGGAACAGCTTGCTTCCTGGAGTGCTCCATTGCTGGTGGTTTTCAAGTAAAGATTGCACAACCTTTTGTCCAAGATGGTATGAGGACTCCTGCCTTGGGCAGGTGAGTTGGACTACAAGACCTCCAGAATCCCTTCCAACCCTATCATTCTATGAACCTAGATTGTGGCTTGTATATGGGTCTTGATGAACCCTGGTTCTTTCCAAAACAGCTAATAATCTGATTATAAGCAGCTCACTTTTCCAGCAATTATGAGAATTTTAGTTCCATTGATATTTTTGTTAGACACAGCTATAGCAAACCTTTTAGAAGCAACTGATTTTGCCACAAACATTTGGTTTAAATAGCCATGTAACAATGCAGGAAAAGTCCTTGGAACATTATAAATACTTTACTGGCCTTGAGAAAAGCATAAGAGAAACACTCTGTGGTGCCACGTTGTCTGCAGGCATTAAAGGGGTCTGTGTAGCAAAGCAGATTTTTTTATTCTGCGTGTGATGGGATCGTCTCTCATATCAGGTCATAGCTAGAACTTTCTCTCTTTTTTTTATTCTGGACAGCAGATTTGATTGTACAGTCAGAGCTGTCACTGTGATGGTTTTGACCTCCTCTCTGGATGGCCCAGTGTGGCAGAAGTATCTGTCTGTTGGGAACAGGTACAACATAATTAATCAGGAAAGGATAAGACCCCCATACTATACAAAGCACAATCAGTGTCTTAGAGAGGTCTATGCATATGTTTGCAATATAATCCCCTTTATTTCTTCCTTTCCCCTTTTATTTCCTTCCTGTCTCTAAATCAGTGTTTAAGATGTATGAACTTCAACTCCCAGAATTCCCCAGTTGCTGGGAGGGGAAGTGAAGAAGAGAGGTGTGGGCATGATAGACCTGTTAGCAATAGCAGAGCATTTAGACTTATATACCGCTTCACGGTGCTTTACAGCCCTCTCTAAGCGGTTTACAGAGTTAGCATATTGCCCCCAACAATCTGGGTACTCATTTTACCCACCTCGGAAGGATGGAAGGTGGAGTCAACCAGGGGTGGGTTCTAACTTACCTCGCTGCCAGTTTGCTTCCTCCCGCGCCGCGTGGCCGTGCCTCATGGGTGGGTGCGTGCTTTGCGCGCGCGCACATGCGCAGCGCCGAAAAATTTAAAAAATTAAAAAAAAAGCCAAAAACAAGATGGCGACGCATGCGCAGTGCTGGAAACTCAGCTTCTGCGCATGCGCAGAAGAAGAAAAAATTTTTAAAAAATCCCAAAAAACCTTTTTTTTTTCAAAAAAAAAAATAATTCCAAAAAAAGATGGTGGCACCCACAGACCGGCACCGCCCGAACCGGCTCCGTGACGACACCATGACATCATCAGTGGGTTGCTACCGGTTTGAGCCAGGAGGAACCCACCTCTAGAGTCAACCTTGAACCTGGTGAGATTTGAACTGCCAAATTGCAGGCAGCTGGCAGCCGGCAGGCAGCAGAAGTAGCCTGCAGTACTGCATTCTAACCACTGCACCACCGTGGCTCAATGTTGGTGATGTCTACACTGTGTAAAGCCATGGAAAAGATTATTTGTTAGTATTTGGAAAGGAATGCAACAATTAACAAACGTCAGTGTGGGTTTGTTATAAACAGTAATGCCAGACTACCCTTATACTCTTTTTCTGACCAATGCTAGTGGTTTGTTAAATCATAGATAGTGTACCTTACTTTCAGCAGAGCATTCAGCATAGTATCTCCATGAGTAGAGTCATTAAATATGAAGTAGACGGTGCAACCATTAAATGCATTCTCAATGTATTTTCAGTACTCATGTATGGCTTCACATGAGTTAGGAGATCAGGGTTTTGTCACAGGATTCTGTCCTAGTGCTGAACTGTTTAACAGGAGTGGTTATCAGTTTCAAAAAGGAAGATTTACAAGTTCTACATCTAGGGAGAAAAAACATGAAAGTACAAGGGGGAGATATAACTTGGCAATAGTACATATGTGTTTGTTCGTCAATGACTAAATAAATATTGATTGATTGGTACATGTGAAAAGGATCAGGCTGTTTTTATAGATCAGAAGTTTTGAACATAAGCCAACATTGTGATCTTGCTGCTAAAAAGGCTATTCTTGTAATACACTAATAAATGTACTGAGTCCAGTGTCAACTCGCGAAGCATTCCTGACTTGCTCTCGAGTTGCCATAGGCAGGGGGATGGGGAACCGAGCCTCGCAGCTGCAGCGAGGGAATTGCACTTCAGTCAAAACAAAAGCACATTCCAGCCATCTCTATGTCAAGGTCATCTCCACGGAGACCCATAGTGGCCGAAGGGAGGGACTTCTACAACCCGCAAAATTGCTTCGTTGGGGAATGTGACTGATGACACACCTTGGGGGGAGGGGGGAACAGGGTCAGAGCCGGGCGTGAATTAAGTGAGGTCAGAGTTGGCTTCACTTGGAACATGCAGACATGAAGCTCCTAATAAATAACTGGATTTCTTTTGAAGCTTGGCTCGAGGCTCATGATTTAATTAGGGCATCGGTGGGAACCCTGACATCCAGATCATAGGGGTTAATTATTCCATTCTACTCTGCCTGTGTCAGGCCCACTCAGAATACTGTGTCCAGGATGTAAACCAACTGAACTAAGTTTGGAGGAGGACTATCAAGATGGTAAAAAGATTGTAAACCAAGTCCATAGTTGAAAGAACTGGGTAGGCTTAGCTGGCAGCAGATAAGACTGAAGAATGATATGATAGCAAAGGTATGTTCTGTGTTCCACCTGATGCAAGAACCAACGAATCAAAGCTTCAAGGAAGTATATTTGGATTAGATAGCATTTTTTCTGACGGTAGAAACAGATCAACATGTTGCCTAGTTATGTGGCATGTTCTTTTTCATTGCTCGTCTTCAAGCAGAGGCTGAATAGTCATCTAAAGTGCTTCGGCAAGGGACTGGTCTGTACGATCAGATCAACTGTACCTTTGTATTAAATGATTCTACAGCACAGTATATCATATGACCATAAACATATAGTACCATTTCTGGGCTACAAAAATGTTAAGACGGTATCCAGGATGATGTAATTGAAGCTCCATCCCTTTTTAGGTGTTTGTAAGTGATACACAGAAAATGCATGGACCTTCAAGTGGCCACCATGACTTTTTTGACCATACCCTGCTGTCCACTCCTGGGGAGAGAGCAGGGGAGGCTATTATTAAGGCTGCAATTGGGAAGTTCAAGTGGTCTCAAAGAAAGAAAATGGGCCAGAATTTATTATTTCTCTGACAGGGAAGGCTGTTATGGAGGGGGAGGGGAGGAAGACACAAGGCCCAATCCCAGCGAAAGCAATAATTTTGGATTTTGCAAAGGCTTGTCCCTACAGCAGCTAAAATTAATCTTTCTTAAGAAAAGAAAACAACACCTGATTTGTTTTTACTTTTGTTTTCTTTTCAGTTACAGTACGAACTTGCATCAGTAATTATTTTTGTGACTCTGGATTTTTGGAATTCAAAAAAACAAGGAGTCTTACTAACTGAAATGATTCTATTGGGGAATTTTACCTGCTTGAGGCTAACCTGCATTTGGACCAATTACATGATCAATCTAAGAAAGGCAGTGGGACAGACTTAACTTTTCAAAGTTTGCAGGGCTGCTGTAAACATCCTGGGTTTTTTAAAAATCAAAAGAAAAGCTGATATATTTTAAAAAGGAGATGCAACCCTATTGCTCATCATCCCAGAATGTGTTCATTTTTCTGCAGAAGTAATCACATGGTTGTTAAGCAAATATGGCTTCCCCCCATTGGCTACTCTTTTCAGAGCTGGCTGGGAAGGTCACAAATGGCAATCACATGATCCCAGGATGCTGCAAACAATGGTTGCCAAGCGCCCGAACTTTGATCATGTGACCAAGGTGATGCTATTATGGTTGTAGATGCATATTTATCATACTTACAGTTCATACATCCACACATATACTTCCCGGTCGTCATAAGTCACTTTTTTCAATGCAGTTGTAACTTGGAACAGGCGCTAAACAAATTGTTGAAACTCAAGTACTACCTGTATTTGTGCTTTTGAACTCTGATGCTGAAGAAAACTCCTGAAAATACTGTGGATAGCCAAGAAAATAAATAGATCATCGAACAAATCAATTCAGAGTTCTCACTCAGGGCATACATGACCAGGCCAGTGGTGGGATTCAAAAATTTTTTACTACCGGTTCTGTGGGCGTGGCTTGGTGGGCGTTGATTGGTGGGCATGGTGTTGCTTGGTGGGCGTGGCTTGGTGGGCGTGGCAGGGGAAGGATACTGTAAAATCACCATTCCCATCCCACTCCAGGGGAAGGATACTGCAAAATCTCCATTCCCTCCCGATCAGCTGGGACTCGGGAGGCAGAGAATAGATGGGGGCGGGGCCAGTCAGAGGTGGTATTTACCGGTTCTCCGAACTACTCAAAATTTCTGCTACCAGTTCTCCAGAACTGGTCAGAACCTGCTGAAACCCACCTCTGGACCAGGCTCAAAATATCTTACTTCAGACACATTATGCAAAGTCTCAGCTCACTGGAGAAGGCTCTAAAGCAGGGAAAGATAAAAGGAAAGAGAAGAAGAGGACTCAGCAGCATGGGGGAATGGACTCCAGTTACAGTGCTGCTAAGTACATCATTGGAAGATCTGAAAGATCAGGTTAGGAATGGATGTCACAGGGAAAAAAATTATGTGGCCACTCAGAGTTGACTCTGACTTGATGGCACATAATCCATCAGCAGAATATTCAGAATTGGAATAGAGCTGGAAGGAACCTTGGAGGTCTTCTAGTTCAACCCCCTGCTCAAGTAGAAGACCCTATACTATTTCAGACAAGTGGCTGTCCAGTCTCTTCTTAAAAACCTCCAGTGATGAAGCACCTACAACTTCTGAAGGCAAGCTGTTCCACTGGTTAATTGTCCTCACTGTTAGGAAGTTTCTCCTTAATTCCAGGTTGCTTTTCTCCTTGATTAGTTTCCATCCATTTTGTTTCTTGTCTTGCCTTCTGGTGCTTTGGGAAATAAGTTGATCCCCTCTTTTTTGTGGCAGCTCCTCAAATATTGGAATACTGCTGTCATGCCACCCCTAGTCCTGGTAGCTCCTCAAATATTGGAACACTGCTATCATGTCACCCCCTAGTCTTTCTTTTCTCTAGACTGGCCATACCCAATTCCTGCAACTGTTTTTCATAAGTTTTAGTTTCCAGGCCCTTAATCATCTTAGCTGCTCTTTTCTAGCACAGTCCTACATATTTGTATTTAGAAATCCTTTTGAATCTATCAGTGTTTATGGTGCTCAGAAAATGCTTATGAGATTGGTAATCACAGCACCGGATTGCTCTTTTGATGCACTTTGGGAAATGGGCATCCCTGCATTATAAACCTATAGACAGTTTCCCACAAGAGTGTGTCTGAAAGCTTTTGTAAAATGCTGAGATGCCACAGGAAGGGAACACTTAGATCCCTTTGCTTTCATTAGCAGCCAGAATGATATGATATGATAAGCGAGGGAACTTTCAGTATCGCAGCTTTACCAGATGAAAGTGAACGGAGAAGAAGGTGCCCACATTTAGTGCACTGTAATTGGACCTGCAAGTACACAGCCTCGGGCACAAAGAAATGCATGAATCCCCGTGGGAACTGCTTCAGCATCTGGCAAAAGGAGCAGTTGGCAGCTGCAGAGGGACACCGTGGGTAGAAGGATTGGCTGGTTTCCAGGCTTCCACAGCTTTCAGATCCTTTCTTCTGCTTCTTTAAATAGCTTTCCTGAGTCTGACTTCTGGACTGCACCTCTATTTGAACTGTCCTCAGTAAGGCTGTCTATCTAGGTATCTTCGCCAGGTATCTAAACTTTGTTATTGGAATAGGGTCTGTAGGTTAAATAAATAATAGTTTTCATTCAATCAATCACAAGACTGAGATCAGAGGGGCCCAATCCGAGCCCCAGGATGGCGTAAGTCCCCCAAAGATTTGCCTGCAGCACCGGAGACCTGTTACTAATGGCCATTTTTAATGCAACCCAATTGTCAGATGTTACATCTTTTCTATCCTGCTTTACGGAGTAGAGAGTTGGACTCTGACAGAAAGCCACTTGAAGAGACTAGAAGCATTTGAAATGTGGATTTACAGACGGCTGTTACGTATAAGCTGGGTTGACAAAATCAGAAATGAGGAGGTGATAAGCCGCCTGGGAAAGCCAAGGGAAATCATCAAAACCATTAAAAAGCGAAAGTTAGAATATTTCGGACATGTGATGCGACACCCGGAAAAATACGGCATACTTCACTTAATCCTCCAGGGAAAGATTGAAGGCAAACGAGGTCCAGGCAGAAGAAGAACATCACAAAAGTGTCAAGAGACAGAAGAAAAAGAAAGAGAAAGGCAAATAATAGAACTAAAAGAACGAGAAGAAATCTGAATACCCATGTAAATGATATTTATATAACGTAAACCGATCTAAATGTTCTTTAGTTTGCACGACTCATTCTATATTGTCACTGGCTTTTTAAATTATTATTGTTCTACTGAACATGTTATTCAGGGAGAAGAGCACGAAGGCCTACACTGCACAGAATTCCTATCCTGAGCTCTGGAAATATTACAGGTATTTGCAAGTTGATAGCACTTCATTGACTTTATGAGTTATTGATGAGTATTTTCAAGCACAAGCCCCTAACATTGGAAGTTTTTAAGAAGATGTTGGATAACTATTCATCTGAAGTGGTGTAGGGTTTTCTGCCTAAGCAGGGGGTTGGACTAGAAGACCTCCAAGGTCCCTTCCAACTCTATTATTCTATTCTATTCTATTCTATTCTATTCTATTCTATTCTATTCTAACTGTATAGACTGGGAATGGGTGAATTAAAATAACAACAATGAAAGTACAGTACATCCGTGCTTCTATAGAACTGCAATTTCCTCTTGGCTCCAGGCCCACAAAGATATAACTGCACAATAACTTGGTGTGCTTATAGTGCAAGGAATTTTTTCAGGAAGGCCTTTGATTCACTTGCCATTTAGGTTTGATTATTTTGCTGTGGCTTCTTGGATGCCTTTTCTTCCTTTTTGTTTGTTGATGTATTTCTGATGTGGGCTCTGGGCCTTTGAGTCAATCTTGGAGACTACACTGATCACTCCCTGCAATTTTCTCTGCAACAAATTCAGAAGTGGTTTGCCATTGCCTTCGTCTTCCTGGGGCTGAGAGGGAGGGATTGGCCCAAGGTCACACTATAAAAAAGATGTTGAGATTCTAGAAAGAGCGCAGAGAAGAGCAACCAAGATGATTAGGGGCTAAAACATACGATGAACGGTTGCTGGAACTGGGCATGGCTAGTCTAATGAAGAGAAGGACCAGGGGAGACATGATAGCAGTGTTCCAATATTTGAGGGGCTGTCACAGAGAGGAGGGGGTCAAGCTATTTTCCAAAGCACCTGAAGGCCAGGCAAGGAATAATGGATGGAAACTGAACAAGGAGAGATTCAACCTAGAAATAAGGAGAAATTTTCTGACAGTGAGAACAATCAACCAATGGAACAGCTTGCCTTCGGAAGTTGTGGGAGCTTCATCACTGGAAGCTTTCAAAAATGGTGTAGGGTCTGCTTGGGCGGGGGGTGGACTAGATGACCTACAAGGTCCCTTCCAACTCTGTTAATCTGTATCTGTATCACCCAGCTGGCTTTGTGCTTAAGGCAGAACTAGAACTCAGGTTTCCTGGCTCCTAAGCCAGCCTTTATTCCAAATAGTCCTCGACTTATAACCACAATTGATCCCAACATTTCTGTTGCTAAGCAAGACAGATGCTAAGTGAATTTTGTCCCATTCCATGACCTTTCTTGCCACGGTTGTTAAGTGAATCTGGCTTCCCCATGTCTTTGCTTGTCAGAAGGTCGCAAAAAGTGATCACATGATCATAGGACATTGCAACCATCACAAGTATGAGTCAGTTGTCAAGCGTCAGTTGACAAGGAGGGATTCAACCTGGAAAGAAGGAGAAATTTTCTGACAGTGAAAGCAATCAACCAATGGAACAGCTTGCCTTCAGAAGTTGTGGGAGCTTCATCACTGGAGGGTTTCAAGAAGAGATTAGACTGCCATTTGTCAGAAATGGTGTAGGGTAACCTGCTTGGGTGGGGGTTGGACTAGATGACCTACAAGGTACCTTCCAACTCTGTTAATCTGTTAGATCTGTCTGAATTTTGATCATTTGACTATGGGGGTTATGCAATGGTCATAAGTGTGAAAACCGGTCATAAGTCACTTGTTTCAGTGCTGTTGTAACTTCGAATGGTCACTAAATGAACTGTTGTAACTCAAGGACTAACCTGCAATAGACCAGACTACTGGTTCTCCATTTATGACTTGCTGTTTGCTTTACCTTGCTTGAAAAGGACTTTTGCAGTTGTTTATACATAATAAATTGCTCTTTAGAAAGCTGAAGCAGAGTAATTTTAATATGTCCTCTCTTAACAACTGGAAGTTTAGTGACTTTTCAAAGTTACAATGAATTCCCCAAAAGATACTTTGGATAGCAGCATCACCCCCCCCCCCATAAGAAGACCGCATTACGGGGGCTTGGCAACTGGCTGACCTTTATGGCCAGTTGCACCGTTCCATGGTCACATAATGTCATCTACGATACTTTTTCCTGGAATTTGGCCTTTTCTACAGATTTCTGGCAAACAATGCCCATAGGAATGCATTGACCTGCTTAATAGCAATAGCAGTTAGACTTATATACCGCTTCACAGTGCTTTACAGCCCTCTCTAAGCAGTTTTACAGAGTCATCATATTGCCCCCAATAATCTGCGAGGTGGCGCAGTGGTTAGAGTGCAGCACTGCAGAGTACTTCAGCTGACTGCTAGCTGCAGTTCGGCGGTTCAAATCTCACCAGCTCAAGGTTGACTCAGCCTTCCATCCTTCTGAGGTGGGTAAAATGAGGACCCAGATTGTTGGGGGCAATATGCTAACTCTGTAAACCGCTTAGAGAGGGCTGTAAAGCACTATGAAACGGTATATAAGTCTAAGTGCTATTGCTATTGCTATAATCTGGGTCCTCATTTTACTGACCCTGGAAGGATAGGAGGCTGAGTCAACCTTGAGCCTGGTGAGATTCGAACTGCCAAACTGCTGGCAGACAGCAGTCAGCAGAAGTATCCTGCAGTACTGCACTCTAACCACTGTATCACCACAACTCATGACTATGGCATTCACGTAATGCCCACTGCATTCATTTAACAACTGCAGTGTTCACTTAATGACCACTGCAAAAAAGGTTATTGTTAGATTGGGTGAATGGAAGAGGCAGACAGAGTGACTTCAAACAACAGCTCTTTATTAGTCAAGTGCTAACAATCCAGCAAAAGCCCTGTCTGACAGCCAGCCCTTTTATAGGGAGCTGTCAGACAGGCTAACCAATCAGCAGACAGTATTTTCCCTCCAGAATGGAGGACCTGACTGAAGCCTATGTGCTTCAGTCTGAGAATGTAACACCCCTCCCCTTCTAGTTGGGCTAACCCAACATGTGACGTAGTCATGCAGGTAGGCGGGGCGTTTAGTTGGTCTTTCTGACCTGCGCAGCTCAGTCGGAGCTGGGTAAGCGGTCGGATCGGTCGAGCTTCTGTTGCTCCCGGTCTCGACCAATGGAAGCTTCTGGATTTCGGGCCAGGGCGTGGCTGGAGCTTCGAGGACCGGTTCACTCGGAGCTCGCCCCCCAGCATGAGCGTCACCAGGTAAGTCTTCCGGACTTGGTCGGATTGGGATTTCTCTGTTAGGAGTGAGCGGTGGCTCTTTTTGGTCAGGCGTTTGCTGGGTAAGCGGTCGGATCGGTCGAGCTTCTGTTGCTCCCGGTCTCGACCAATGGAAGCTTCTGGATTTCGGGCCGGGGCGTGGCTGGAGCTTCGAGGACCGGTTCGCTCGGAGCTCGCCCCCCAGCATGAGCGTCACCAGGTAAGTCTTCCGGACTTGGTCGGATTGAGATTTCTCTGTTAGGAGTGAGCGGTGGCTCTTTTCGGTTAGGCGCTTGTGCAGAAGCTAGTTCTGGTAGCCTAAGAGTGGACTGGCTGAGTCGGCCTCGGAGTTGGTCAATGTGCCGCCTCCAGCTTCTACTGTCCTCGAGCTCTAATCGGTAAGAGTGAGGGCCGGTGATTTCTGCGATTGTGGCAGGAACCCAGAGAGGACCCCCAGCATAGTTGTGGGTGTATACTTGATCCCCTATGCTAAACTGTCGGAGC
>QLTV01003652.1:1670369-1699322 GCA_003457575.1 Thermophis baileyi
CTTTAGAGAGGCCGTTTGTCGAAGACTTGATGCCCCAGGCTGGATTGCGTGGTAGTCAGCTCTTTTCTGGCTTATCTGTCTTCCGATCCCACCTTCGTCGCCAGTGTTAGATTGGGTGAATGGAAGAGGCAGACAGAGTGACTTCAAACAACAGCTCTTTATTAGTCAAGTGCTAACAATCCAGCAAAAGCCCTGTCTGACAGCCAGCCCTTTTATAGGGAGCTGTCAGACAGGCTAACCAATCAGCAGACAGTATTTTCCCTCCAGAATGGAGGACCTGACTGAAGCCTATGTTCTTCAGTCTGAGAATGTAACCGTTATCAAATCAAATCAGTCACATGGGTGCCTTGGCTTATGACCATTATGACTCTCTTTCTTCTTCAAGTGATAACAATCCAGCAAAAGCCCTGTCTTACAGCCAGCCCTTTTATAGGGAGCTGTCAGACAGGCTAACCAATCAGCAGACAGTATTTTCCCTCCAGAATGGAGGACCTGACTGAAGCCTATGTTCTTCAGTCTGAGAATGTAACCGTTATCAAATCAAATCAGTCACATGGGTGCCTTGGCTTATGACCATTATGACAATGGAAATTCCAGGCTCCATTACAGTTGAAAGTTAAGGACTAGGTAAATAAAATATTACCAAGACAATAGATAGCAGAACAGCATAAAAAGTTTTTTTTTATTACTTGGTCCTGACTCTGAACTTCCAAGGGGATGCAGTAGGTGACTAACCAATCTGACCAGAGCCAGAGGAAATGGGTGACTTGGTGAGGTTGCTTTGATTTAACACATTCCAGAACTTTCCTTCTTGTTTCTGAATCCGTGGCATAAAATGCAAATGATCCGAGGCGTTTCAAACCTACACTTTTCCATTTCAGATTGTCAACGATACATTTGTGCCAGAATGAAACCTAATCATCACCTCTGTACCTTCTGCTGTAATTTTTACCACCCGAAATGAACTGATAATCGCATTACAGCTAATCCTGTTTACTTTAGTTGCATAATGTCCTTGTTATGACCCCTTTTCTCCATGCTGTTTATTTCTTGAATACAGTATTTTTTATTAGAAGGTCAGTGACCCAGACTAATTAAAACGTATTTGAATATGATCTTCTATAGATCTGCGCTGTTTTGATCCTGCCATTTCTCACAGCATCATAATTCTATCCATTTGCCCCCCTCAACTTTGGTGTTTTGGCTTCTCCGTGTTCTTTATCTTGTTGTAATTCCTTCTATTCTCTTTCATTTCTGTTTGCTTACTGTAGTGCCAGCTGTTAAAAAAAAAAGAATAACAGCAGCAAAACCTCAAATTACCTTTTGAGAAGACAAAAATATTCCTCTAAAACAGTAAAAACTTGCCTGTCCAAATGTCCCTCCTTATTTTTAATGGTCCAATGTGAAGGGGGAAGGCAAGATTTAATTTTTTTGTTAAGAAAAAAAAAAGTAGAGTTTTCTTTCTGATGAGTTCCAGCTTATCCTCAACCCAAAACACATTATCAGCTTTGTGGAATAGCACACCTAACAGAATTGTTATATTACTATTCAGAATTCAGAATAACAGAGTTGGAAGGGACCTTGGAGGTCTTCTAGTCCAACCCCCTGCTCAAGCAGAAGACCCTATACTATTTCAGACAAATGACTGTTGAGTCTCTTGTTAAAAACCTCCAGTGATGGAGCACCCACAACTTCTAGAGCAGCGGTTCTCAACCTGTGGGTTGTGACCCCTTTGGGGGTCGAACAACCTTTTCACAGGGGTTGCCGCACGCGCTAGCCCGCCATCTTGGAAATGCTCCCAGTTCGGCCGTGCCTGCGGGTCGCCAGACAGCTGGTAGCCACAGAAGCGGGAGACTTCGCCCACCCGCCCGGACACCGCCATTTGAGTTCTTTTACCCTCTGCGCATGCGCAGAACGCTTTGCGCATGCGCAGAGGGTAAAAGAACTCAAATGGCGGCGTCTGGGCGGGTGGGTGGCGCCTTGCACTACCTTGGCGACCGGCTCTACGGCGACCGACAGGTAAGAGCCAACCGGGAGCATTTCACCCCTGCTAAAAGCAAAACAAAAGGAGAAATGTTTCCTGTTTTGCATTTGAGCATCCAAGAGGGGGCAGGAAAGGAGAAAGAGTCGCGGGGGGTCACGGCATTAAAAAGGTTGAGAACCACTGTTCTAGAGGCAAGCCATTCCACTGGCTAATTGTCCTCACTGTTGGGAAGTTTCTCCTCAATTCCAGTTGCTTCTCTCCTTGATTAGTTTCCATCTATTTCTTCTTGTCCTGCCCTCAGGTGCTTTGAAGAATAGGTTGACCCCCTCTTCTTTGTGGCAACCTCTTACATATTGGAACACTGCTATCATGTCACCCCTGGTCCTTCTTTTCACTAAACCAGACATATCCAATTCCTGCAACTGTTCTTCATATGTTTTAGCCTCCAGCCCCCAATCATCTTTGTTGCTCTTCTCTGCATTCTTTCCACAGTGTCTCAACATAGCACTTATAGCACTTAGACTTATATACCGCTTTACAGTGCTTTACAGCCCTCTCTAAGCGGTTCACAGAGTCAGCATATTGCCCCCAACAATCTGGGTCCTCATTTTACCCACCTCGGAAGGATGGAAGGCTGAGTCAACCTTGAGCCAGTGAGATTTGAACTGCTGAACTGCAGCTAGCAGTCAGCTGAAGTAGCCTGCAGTACTGCACTCTAACCACTGTGCCACCTCGGCTCTTGTGTTTTTTATATGGCGGCGACCAAAACTGAATGCAGTATTCCAAGTCTGGTCTTACCAAGGCATTCTAAAGTGGTACTAACACTCACGTGATCTTGATTCTATCCCTCTGTTAATGCAGCCAACTCTATATATGCTGTTTAAATTCAGAAGGAGCTGATCCATCAGCCTTCAGAATAATTTTATCTGATTTCTCCAACATCCTTGGCCAGCCCGTGGGAATAAGGCAATCATTCAGGGGAGTTGTTTTCTGCAAATCTAAGCCAAAGATTCCTAGGGTTGTTCTAAATTGGTGTTTCTCAACCTTGTCCACTTTAAATGTGTGAACTTCACCTCCCAAAATCCCCTAACTAGCATACTGGCTGGGGAATTCTGGGAGCTGAAGTCCATACATCTGAACATTGACAAGGTTGAGAAATACTGTTCTGGTGTTGGGAGAAATATCCATTTGGTTCAGTTCCAAGCCGGGAGAAAGACACTGGAAACATGGAGGCTGATTGGAAAGATGGTTTAATGAAGCAGAACCACATGGGTTCTGGGCAGCTGACCACATAGAGTTGAGAGTGAGGGGTATTTATACCTTCTCTTGGGCTTTGCACTTGAACTTCCTGTTCCTGTGCAAGAACATGTATTCTTTTGGCTGTTGTCAGACTCCCATGGTGCCATGTACAAATCCTAGGAGTTTGTCTGAGGTAAGCTTGGTTGACGTTTGGCTGATGCAATGAAGGGGCTTGTTAGGCAATTCCTATTGTGACTGAGGGCTAACCCTACCTTTATTCAGACCTTGCTGCAGGGAATTTTTGCCTATGAATAGAGCTAGCTATCTCTTTATCTCTTAAGTGCTGCTGGGGGCTATTAAGCAAGGTGGGAGCTGCTTTCCAAGAGCATGTTTCTCCAATTCTCATTCAGGGAAATATAATATTCTGCCTTTTTAATATTTGTCAAAACACTTCATTCTTCTAGGAGAGGGGTGGGTGCTAACTTTCTACACTGGATAACTGATGAACTTTCTTTCTGATGGCTGTCTGCTTCATAAGACAATCTGAGCAGTGGTGGGCTGCTGCCGGTTCGGACCGGTTCAGGCAAACCGGTAATTGCAACCTGCGGGTGGGCCTGCCCACCCGCCCAGGCGCAATCCCGTCTTATATCGCTGTGTTTTTTGACACCGCACGCATGTGTGGATGGCGCGCGTGAGCAAATTGCCATGTTTTTTGATGCCGCACGCATGTGTGGACGGCGTGCGCGAGCAAATTGCTGTGTTTTGTGATGCCGCACGCATGCGCTCACATTTCCAGTGCTGGGTGAACCGGTTGTTACAGTATGTGACGCCCACCTCTGAATCTGAGACAATTCAGGAACACAAAAGAAACATAGAATATAGACTAAGAGGGATTGGAACGGACCTTGGAAGTCTTTTCTAGTCCAGGGGTCCCCAAACTGTGGGCTGATGCCCACTAGTGGGCTGTGAGGGGTATGCAACTGGGCCGTGGAAACGGCCGGTGAGCGCGCACACGCATGCACATCCTCACTTGTATGAGCAGTGGCGTGCATGCGTGCATGTTCCATTTGCGTGAGCAGCAGGCATGTGTGCACACCACTTGTGGAAATGGAGTTGCGTGTGCACGCGTGCTCGTTTGCCAGCCGCTTGCGTGAACCATCACCTCCCCACCTCCCCCTGTGCCGGTCTGCAAAGCCGGAACTGTTGGGGAACTCTGTTCTAGTCCCATCTGCTGCTCAAGCAGGAGACCAATCTCACTGGCCTATGAATATCACGTCTGCCTCTGGGGTACAAAAAGAGTGGTAAACACCACAGATCTTTCATGCAGCTTTAAGAACAATGCAAATATGACCTTTTTCTCCTGATAATTTATTTTATTTTTAATGAAAAACATCAACATGGGTGGCAGCAACTGTAAATGGAAGAAGGACAGAGAATGGCCCATTCTCAAGTCCAAGATGTCAAATGATACAGATTACTCTACATTAAAATATAACCATTAATTTAATTCATTTTAAAGTTATGTAAGCTGCTGGATTGTGTTTGCTTATTTATTATAGCATTTTTATGCCCTTCCTCCTACTCTATCATTTTAAAAATCTTTTTGATGTGTCCTTACCCCATTTGAAGTGGGGCCTCCAATATGTTAAACTTTGAGGAGGTCTTCCTGAGGATGCCTTCCAGGTGGCCCCCTTCTATAAAAACTGGTTGTGTTTGCCTTCCCCTTAGGTTTTCCTTTTCACAGAGTAGCAATAGCAATAGCAGTTAGACTTATATACCGCTTCATAGTGCTTTACAGCCCTCTCTAAGCGGTTTACAGAGTTAGCATATTGCCCCCAACAATCTGGGTCCTCATTTTACCCACCTCAGAAGGATGGAAGGCTGAGTCAACCTTGAGCCGGTGAGATTTGAACCGCTGAACTGCAGCTAGCAGTCAGCTGAAGTAGCCTGCAGTGCTGCACTCTAACCTGAGTAATACACAGTGGTGGGATTCAACCGATGTAACAACCGGTTCGCACGCACGGTACGTTTGAAAACAGCTTTAAAACTTACATTCTACTGCAGCCCCGGTGAGAAAAACAGCTGAGGCGCGGCAATCCGCTCTGCCACGCCTATCAGCTGGGCTTCAAACAAAGGAAATATAGGTAAGTATAACGCAGGGGCGGGCGGGCGGGCCCGCCTGATCGTCGGAGTGAACCGGTTCGCTCTCAGCTGATCATCGGAGCTAGGGGTTTGCCCGAACTGGTCCGAACCGGCTGAATCCCACCCCTGGTAATGCAACAGCAAGAGAGAAACATGATTCACACCTTAGATGCATTTTTTTCTGCATCTTCTTTTTATTACAAGGTGCAGAGAACCTTCTTAAAAAGTCACAATCTGAGCTTCAGTCAATAAACACTAAAATCCTATTTCATGCAGGAAAGCCACAGATGGCTGCTTTTTCCAATTTTCTTTAGAGAAGGACCTGGTTTATTTTGGAGATTGATATCTCCCACCCATCCTTTAAAGGTCTATCCTCTTCCCTTGCTGATTTTCCTTTATAATGTTATAGCCCAGGAATGTCCAACTCAATGCTGTCTGGGGAATTCCGGCAGTTGAAGTCCACAAGTGTTAAAGTTGCCAAGGTTTATGTGCATGTATTGCTTTTCTATTCTTAGGAAACAGACACATACATTTTATCTTGGTCTGGTTGTTGTTTTTTTACATCTCAAAAACCTGGCATTTTATCAGGGGTATGTAGACCTTTTATATTCACTGTTTGATGGACTGATAAATATATAAATAGCTCTAGATAGTAACTAAACTTTGTGCTTCAACTGCAGAAGTCTATGTTGTTTGCTTACTTCAAATTTAAAGAGCAAAGGTTAACTTGGCTACCGGCCAATCAGCCATTCCACACTTAAAATAGCAGGTTGGTGTGCATCATTTTTAGCTATGTAAAATGGTCAAGGACATTTCCCTGGTGTTTTCTGTAATTCAGAGATGTGCCTTGTTGATACAGTGTCCAGCTTGGAAGCAGGCAATCCTGAAGGCTGTTTGCTGTCTGGGTTAAACTTTCTTTGCCTAAATACATAATTGCTTCAAGAGAGAAAAACTGCTCTTTTTTGTGTGTTTTTATTGATTGTCCAAGACAATGTCTGTCAGTGCTATTTGTGGGAAAGGAAGCAACACGGGATGAACAGTTAAATACTGTGTTTCCCCAAAAATAAGACCGGGTCTTACTTTCTTATGAGCCCCAAAATAAGCACTAGGGCTTATTTTCAGGGGGTGTCTTATTCCCCCCCCCCATGTACGGGAGGCCCACTTCTTCTGCTTGCTCACAGCAGGGCAGGAGGCCGCACAGTCCACTAGTGCTGCCGCCATGAGGCAGGAGGGGTGGAGCTGCCCCATGCACCCTGTAACAGCTTACCTCAGGCTCCCCGCAGCCAGGCCATCTACACCTTGATATCTGTCTTGCCTCGCGGCAGCTGCTCCAACAACCCTGTCCAGCAGGATTCTGCGTGGCTGTTGGCCACTTCTTCTGCTTGCTCACAGCCGCAACGGAGCAGAAGGCCGAGCAATGCACTGGTGCCACGGCCACGAGGCAAGGCGGGGTGTGGTGGAGCTGCCCCATGCACCCCGCACTGGCTTACCTCAGGGCCCCCGCAAGCAAGCCATCCACACCCTGGCACCTGCCTCGCCTCGTAGCTATGGCATCGTGGTGCCTCTTGTTCCGTTGCAGCCGCAAGCAAGCAGAAGTGGGCCAGCGGTCACATGGGCTCTTGCTGCACAAGGCTGCTGGTGCTGGTGCTGCTGCTGCGAGGCAAGTTTCAGGGTGTGGATGGCCTGGCTGCATGGGGCCTGAGGTAAGCTGGTGCGGGGCGCGTGCGGCAGCTCCACCACACCCCACCTTGCCTTGTGGCCAGGGCACTGCGAGCAACCAGACATAATGGGCAGGCAGCTGGCTGCACAGGCTCTTAAGTAGGACTTATTTTGGAGTAGGTCTTATATTAGGCACATGTGTAAAAACATGCTAGGGCTTATTTTTGGGATAGGTCTTATTTTCGGGAAAACAGGGTATATAGGTATTCTTCTACTTAAGACTATATTTCGGACCAGAGTTTCTGTGGATAAACAAGGCAGTTGTTAAGTGAGTCATGGCCAATTTTATGACCTTTTTGCCATGGTTAAGTGAATCACTGAAGTTGTTAAGTGAATCATGCAGTCATTAAGTGAATCTGGCTTCCCCCATTGACTTCCCTAGTTGGTTGCAACTGGTGACCATGTTCCCCTGAGATGCTAACTGTAACTGTGATAAATATATGCCAGTTGCCAAGCGCCCGAATTTTGTTCTTGTGACCATGGAGATTCTGCAATGTTTTTAAGTGTGAGGACCAGTTGTAAGTAACTTCTTTCAGAGGCATTGTAACCTTGAATGGTTGCTAAATGAATGCTTATAAGGTAAGGACTACCTGTACTGGCTGGGATTTTCTGATAAAGATGCCCCCACCAAAGAAGAACTTCCCTTCGCTTCCCTTCCATAAAATCATAGTTTTGGGGCTGAAATAGTTACAGGGTGGAGAGAAGGCGAGACCATTTTCTTCTGTGAGATTTCCTGCCCTAGTTTTGCATCCGAACTGCTAATCTTTGCCAATAACAAGGGAGATTGTGTGGTAGGACAGCAAGTTAATAACACACTTTAGTGTGGTTGGCCCTCTTGAACCATTTGGCAAAACAGAAATGGAACAAAGTAGGAAATTTGTCCTTGCTGCAGAGTGCATAGAGTTGACAACTAATCTACAATTGAGTTGCCCAATTCTCATAGCTATATTCCTGATTCATCTGGAGGACACCAGGTTAGCGGAGGCTTATCTAGAAGGAAACTCGCTGGAGGCATTGGGCATGTCAAATACATTAGAAAAATAATTCAACCTGACAAGCTTGGGGCCAACCTTCTCCGGAATTTAATGACTCAGACATCAACAAAGGTATGTGAAGGGTAGAAATCGCACATCCCAGCTTAGATTATTTTAATGCTTAGATTCTTACAATATCACTTGGCAACTGGCAGCAACTGGCCAACTTTACCTGGGTTTGGAAACTAAGCAGGGTTTGCCCTGGTTTACTCTTGGATGGGAACCAACAGAAGCTATAGACCAGACCAGGGTACTCATATATTTAAAGAAGGAGGCAATGTTAAACCACGTCCATAGCATTAGCAATAGCACTTAGACTTATATACCGCTTTACAGTGCTTTCCAGCCCTCTCTAAGCGGTTTACAGAGTCAGCATATTGCCCCCAACAATTTGGGTCCTCATTTTACCCACCTTGGAAGGATGGAAGGCTGAGTCAACCTTGAGCCTGTTGGGATTTGAACTGCCGAACTACAGCCAGCAGTCAGCAGAAGTAGCCTGCAGTACTGCACTCTAACCACTGCGCCACCTCAGCTCTTCCATACTATCACCAAGAAAACTCCATGGCATATTTACATAGATACCTTCGTAGATTTGCAGGGAGGAGGTCAGATAACAAGACAGTGTGTCACAACATTACAGTGCAAACTCCATTTCAAGTGTGGGCATGTTTGAAAGGTACAATGACCTCATAACACATTTCATTATTTTGATACCTTCATGGTTCAGTTCGGTTCAAATGAGTATAAAGCTTTATTGCCGGCTCAAGCTCTCTACAAGAATCTGAGCTACTAATGGTCAAGGGAAATTAGGGGAGTTAAGAAAGAATTCAAGGTGGGCTGGACTTAGATCTCTTGCAGGCACGCAGCGACTCATGGCTTATGATGTGTTTGACCCTTGCCTTGGACTCAGCCTGGTTACCTCCTAAAATTTTATGTCCATGTGCAGTTGATACAATAAATTTCAAGCCAATCTTAGTTGCTAAATAGCATGTCTAATTATAAGTTGGCCAGTTAATATGAAAAAATATTAATGCAACACACATTTTAATAAACCATGGTTAGCTTTAACAAATCAAACACATTCATAGAAGGTGAAAAAAATTCAAGCTGGTAGATACGACTGCATAATCAAAGCCCCATCCCAGGGGTGAAATGCTCCCAGTTCGCTCGTACCTATTGGTCGCCGTAGAGCCGGTCGCCAAGGTAGCACAAGGTGCCGCCCACCCGCCTGGATGCCGCCATTTGGGTTCTTTTACCCTCTGCGAATGCACAGAATGCTTTGCGCATGCGCAGAAGGTAAAAGAACCCAAATGGCGGCGTCCGGGTGCGTGGGCGGCGCCTCGCGCTACCTTGGCGACCGGCTCTACGGCGACCGACAGCTACGAGCGAACCGGGAGCATTTCACCCCTGCCCCATCCTTTAAAAAAAAAAAGAGGTAGTACTCAACTTACAACCATTCATTTATTGACCATTCAAACATACAACAGCAGTGAAAAAGTGACTTATAGCCAGTTTTTACACTTACAGTATAACTGTTGCAGCATCCCCACTGTCACCTGATCAAACTTTGGGTGCTTGGCAACCGGCATGTATTTACAATAGTTGCAGCATCCCAAGCAGCGGTGGGTTTCACATATTCTTACCACCGGTTTGCCCCGCGCGTGCACGCTCACTTCGCGCATGCACCTTCTGTGCATGCGCCTGGCATTCCGCGCATGCGCCCGGCCTTCCGCACATGCACTTTGCTCACGCGCACACCTTCCGCGCATGCGCCCGGCCTCGAAAATGTGGCTAAATAGGATGGCATTACGTCCGGGCAGGTGGGCGGGCCAGGCCCACCCACAGTTGCCACTACCAGTTCGCCCAAACAGGTCCGAACCGGCTGAATACCACCTCTGATCCCAAGGTCCTGAAATTGTCTTTTCAACCTTCTTAGGGGGCTTCCGACAAGCAAAGTCAAGGGAGGAAGCCAGATTTGCTTAACAACTACACGATTCACTTAACAACTCTAGCGATTTGCTTAACAGCCATGGCCAAAAAGATCATAAAACGAGGCACAACTCGCTTAACATCTGTCTTGCTTAGCAACAGAAATGTTGGGTTCTATTGTGGTTGTACATTGAGGAGTACATGTGTGTGACAAGGCATGTAAAAAGGGGGCAGACGTTTGTACAGTGGTAGCCGCCATTTTGACTTTTTTGACTTGCATATATCCCTGCCATCATTAAATAAGAGCAATGAGCTATAAATGTTAATAGCCAATTCTCAGTAGATGAATCTACACACGATATTAATAAAGTCAAAGTCCAAGAAAGCGCTTAGCGTCATGTGTGAATCTAACCAAGAATAATGTTGATGCTGAATTCCAGAAGCTGAACGTAAATGATACTCATGCTGTTGTGTACATATGGCCTTCCCATAAAGACAGAGCAAACCATCTATTCTTTTGTCTCATTCCTATCCTGTAATTTAGCAAAGCAAACTTGAACTGGCAACTTTAAACTGTATTTCTGGTCTTTAAACACACCCACACCCACCCACACATATGCATTTGGGAGTGAGTCACTAGTCCTGAGCGTAAGATTCAAAGGTGACCACAGGGTTGATGAAGCATCTACCCAGCAATTTTAACACTGCTATTCAAGCCCTTTCATTTGCTATTCCTTCTGCCAAGGAAGGTTTTCACAAGAGCTCATCTGATGAGCGTTGACAACTTTGGGGCTTATGTCTCATAAAATACAATATGTGCACAGCACTGAGTAAACCAGTGTTTTTCAAACTTGGGAACTTTAAAGATGTAGACTTCAAGAACTCTGACTAGAGATTCTGGGAGATATAATCCCATCAGCTTTGGAGGTTATCACATGAGGGAAGGCCACCGTAATGGTTCACTCCAGCAAGGGTCAAAGAAGAAGCAATACCATTTCCTTCTCCTATCCTTGACAAAGTGAAGGTTTTTCTCCTTTCATTGGTCAAACAAAAGAAATCCTTTTACATCAATAACTGCACTTACCGTTACTGAAATGCTCAAATTAGCCCTTTCTAAACTGTCTCCTTCAAACTTTTTGGCTAGTGGTAGCCTAGCTTAGCCTCCCACACTATGATCAATACACATTATGCCCAATCATAAGGTTCGATGATGAACATAGTCTGAAAGGCCCTGAGGCTATAGCCTAACCACAGGATCTCCAACCTGGATCAACACATTTGACATGCCGTGAAATAAATGTAGCTAATAATAAAACTTCAATTTACCCCTCAGACCTGGCTATTTCCAAAATAACTGATATGGTGGTGTCAGCTATCTTCTAAAGAATGTCTCTGAAATCTATGTAAGGCTCAAAAACTGGTTCTGCTTGAGACTTCTGGAGCATACAATTTTACGGAGAGGAGAGGAGAGGAGAGGAGAGGAGAGGAGAGGCGAGGAGAGGAGAGGGGGGGGGGGGGAAGAAAAGGGCAGAGGGGGGAGAGGGGGGGGAGGGGAGGGGAGGGGGGAGGAGAGGAGAGGAGAGGAGAGGAGAGGAGAGGGAGAGCAGATTAGGTGGAAGTGATGCTAATGGAGGAATCATCAAACATGTTAGCATTCATGAATACTAATCTCCTCCACTAATAATCAACATTAGGAAGATCTAGGATTGTATCTTTTATAGTTTTTAATGCATTTCCTTGTCGAATTTCCAGGCTCTTCCATGACAAAAAAATTAATGGCCACAGAAATAGGCAAATAGCATCCCTCTAGTTCAGTGTTTCTCAACCATGGCAACTTTAAGATCTGTGATCTTCTACTCCCAGAATTATCCAGCAAGGTACTTGGGGAATTCTGGGAATTGATGTCCATAGCTCTTAAAGTTGCTAAGGCTAAGCAACATTGCTCTGGGTGTTGGCTTCCAGTCACTAGACTTAGACTTAGAATAACTTTATTATTACTTCAAATGTTCACTAGTTGGCATACATTAAAATGAAATTTCATTGCATACAGCTCTCAAAGGGTCACCACCTCCAATATACACCACAAAAACATGACACCCCCCCCAAAAAAATATATGCATATACCCACATATATTCTATGACACAGAGAAACAACACAGTCTAGTTCAGATGTATACATGTACATGGCGAGAAAAACAAATCTTGCGAGTTTACCAGATGGATGGCAAACTATAATTCCCTGTCAATGTAACCAAATCAAGGAAGATGGAAACTAGAATTTAACAACTTCTGGAACGTTGGAAATTGATCCAGGATGAAATTAATTTAAACACCAAACAAACATCCAAAATTCAACAGCAACACCTAAGATTAGAAAAATGCTTTTTAAAGAATGTCACACCAAGATTTTTAAAAAGGCCGAGACATTTTGGGGCGAATTCCAGAATTGGCACCAAATCAGTCTGTCTAGAAACAACACCCAAATGGATATCTCAAAATCAACTACATGCTCCTTATCAATTATTACCTCGCCTGTTACAGCAGCTTCGAGCATATAGTGATTCTGATGTAGTTGTGGACTGAGTAATTCACAATGCAATCCTATGCCTGCCTGCCAAGAAATAAAATGTATTGAATTCAATACAATATAAGCCTCAGACAAGTCTCTGCAGGATGCACGTAAATCAAAACTGAGGAGTTCTTGGTGGTCTCTGAGCTTGGTGGTTTTCTGGCAGACATTTGATTACCCAAACTAGGTAACATCATCAGCACTGATAATGTTCTCTAGTTTGAGTAATGAAATGTCTGCCAGAAAACCACCAAGCTCGGCGAGCACCAAGGACCCTTCATTTCAGCCCCGAGCTACGAATATTCTCCTTTATCGGTAAATCAAAACTGCAATATTTAACTACTCCTAATTTTGCAACAATGTGATTTTGTTATGTTTTGGCTTACTGTGATATGTGTGTACCCACCCAGTTCCTGTGATTTGCACACCATAGTTAGTGAATGATATGGGCTTGTCTGCTATGACTTTCAGCCAATTATAGCAAATACAAACCACGCTATATCGTAAAAAAGTGAATTCTACCTTCTGTTTTCCTCATCCAGATAAGTCTATATATGCCCTGATTCCTAAAGAGAATATATTTCACCTGTTTCACAAAGATAGAAATGCACACAACAAAACAAAAACCTATGGCTGATTATTATGTTTAGAAATACATTTAAAAATAGTTTCCATAATTTCCATTGCGAACTGTATTTCAGTACTGCACTCTTCCAGAGGTGAGAGGTTGATGAGTTTCTTTCTTGAGAAATTAGAATCTCAGTTCAGCAAGGATTACATCACAAGTTAACCTTCATTTAGCAAAAGTTAAGTCCCTCAATGAATCTGTTTGTGCTTCCAAGTTAAGTAGTGTCAGGTTTCGCTGGCACAAGGAAACTGGCAAGGATAGGATGAAAAAGTGAAGATGGCAACCACAACTATGGGATCGAAGCTCTACTTATGTACACTGCCATGCCCATGAAAAGGGCTTTGACTGACTTTTTTGCTGTCCCTTTGGATATTCCTAAAGGAGCAACATCCTGGAAGAAAGCAATGGCAAACCATTTCGGGATCAACCTTAATTCAGAGTCATCTTTTGCTTTTACCCAAAGGAAGAGTCATACTAAAATAAAAACACCAAATATTTCAGTTTCGTATGCTTAGTGTTCAATACAAGACAGAGTAAAACAGTGTTTTTCAAACTTGGCAACTTTAAGATGTATGGACTTCAACTCCCAGAATTGAAGTCAGGTTGGCCCAGTACTTCTGGAAGGAATTAGTTTGGAGGAATCTAGTAGCATAAAACAGAAAACAGAAAATAGAATAACAGAGTTGGAAGGGACCTTGGAGGTCTTCTAGTCCAACCCCCTGCTTAGGCAGGAAACCCTAAACCACTTCAGACAAATGGTTATCCAATATCTTCTTAAAAACTTCCAGTGTTGGAGCATTCACAACTTCTGGAGGCAAGTTGTTCCACTGATTAATTGTTCTAACTGTCAGGAAATTTCTCCTTAGTTCTTGGTTGCTTCTCTCCTTGATTAGTTTCCACCCATTGCTTCTTGTCCTGCCCTCAGGTGCTTTGGAGAATAGCTTGACTCCCTCTTCTTTGTGGCAGCCCCTGTGATATTGGAACACTGCTATCGTGTCACCCCTAGTCCTTCATTTCATTAAACTACACATACCCAGTTCCTGCAACCGTACTTCATATGTTTTAGCCTCCAGTCTCCTAATCATCTTTGTTGCTCTTCTCTGCTCTCTTTCTAGAGTCTCAACATCCTTTTTACATCGTGGCGACCAAAACTGGATGCAGTATTCCAAGTGTGGCCTTACCAAGGCATTATAAAGTGGTATTAACACTTCATCTCATCAGTAGATGAGATGAAGCACTCAACATTTCTAATTCTAATTAATTAGAAATTAATTAATTTCTAATTCTAATTCTAATTCTAATTTCTAATTCTAATTCAATCATGGGGTTGTCTGGTTGTGGCTTAATGTGTGGAGTGAAACCAGCCCCTGCAATTTGTCAGCCCAGGTTTATGGTATAGCACAGTGTTTCTCAACCAACCTTGGCAATTTGAAGATCAATGGACTTCAACTATGCTGTGGAATTCTGGGAGTTGAAGTCCACACATCTCTAAGCTGATATGGTTAGATACAGGGGTGGGCAACTATGGCCCCTTTAAAACTTATGGACTTCAATTCCCAGAAGTTGAAGTCCACAAGTCATAAAGGGACCATAGTTGCCCACCCCTGGTATAGCTTGATGTAAGAATCCAGTCGCGTCTGGTTTATTCAGTAAAGAGTTAAACAAAACTTGGCTTAGTGTGATGCACTTGCTAGCTCATAGAATTGTTGTGCAGTACATAGGAGTGTTGAAATGAGTATGTCTAGGTTTTAGAATAATTGAGAAATGCAACATTTTTATTGTTTTATCTCTCCCATGGGGGAATGAGAATGTGAAAGTTGCTTCATAATAACAACTGGTATCAACGTAAGCAGTGTTAGGATTTTATTTTATTTTTAACATTTGGAATATAGAAGGGAGGAGAATTGAGAGTGACAGTCATGTCTAAAAATCATATGCAGAAGATATCTTCTTTTAGGGAATCAGCAGCCCTTTGTCATCCTGCTTTTGCACATATTTAGATATATTTTAATTTCCTAACCCTGGGACTCAGTAAAGCCATAACACTGTCATGTGCACAGGTAATCCTCTACTACTATAATTGAGTCTGGAAGTACAGTCATAAGTCATTACTTGCCATTAAATGGGTCATCATGACATTTTTGTGGCAGTCGTAAAAAGGAATATGGCTGTTGTAAACCAAACATAATAGTTATTAAGCAAACCCACTGTCCACAATGGCATTTTTTGCAGGAAACTGGAAATAAACATCATAATTTGAGGTCACATGAACGCTAAATGAATCGTGAATGAGGGCTGATAGCCAGGTGCCCAAAATGTGATCAAATAACCATGAGGGAGGGAGGGTGTCAGAACTTTGAGACTGGATCATAAGTACCATTTTTGGGTCCAAGCAACTGGTCATTAAGCGAGGAGTACCTGATCATGACAGCACTGTAAAACTGATGTAAAACAATGTGAAGTCATGATGAGTGTGATGTCACTTGTCCCTGGCCTGTAACCAGATCTACCTATCAGATAGTTACAGGTGTTATTTTAACCCAAGAAAAGAGTGAATATTCTTCTGGTTTATGAATAGTTCAAACATCTGTTACACAGGGACTCATGCAGGAAACCAGTGGTGGGATTCAATTTTTTTTACTACCGGTTCTGTGGGCGTGGCTTGGTGGGCGTGGTGTGGCTTTGTGGGCGTGGCTTGGTGGGCGTGGCAGGGGAAGGTTACTGCAAAATCCCCATTTCCTCCCGATCAGCTGGGGGCAGGGCCAGTCAGAGGTGGTATTTATCGGTTCTCCGAACTACTCAAAATTTCTGCTACCGGTTCTCCAGAACTGGTCAGAACCTGCTGAAACCCACCTCTGCAGGAAACCCTTGTGTGCAGCTAAAGGAAGCATGGGGCATGACACGGCACTGAGCTAATTGGCTATTAGAGCTGTGGTGGTGCAGTGATTAGAGTGCAGTATTGCAGGCTAACTCTGCTCACTGCCAGGAGTTCGATCCTGACCAGCTCAAGGTGGACTCAGCCTTCCAACCTTCCAAGGTGAATAAAATGAGGACCCAAATTGTTGTGGACAATATGCTGACTCTGTAAACCACTTAGAGAGGGCTGTAAAGCACTGTGAAGTAGTGTATAAGTCGAAGTGCTATTGCTATTGCTATTAGAAGGGGATTTTAGCAAGCTAAATCTGCCCTTTCCTAACTATCGAAGAAGACAGTGATTTTTAAAAAAATGCAACCAGTCTGGCCATACACTGAATCTAATTGGAATGAAAACACAAGTATAGCCCCATAAAGCTCTGAAAAGATTCTCAAGAAGAAAGGAAAATATTTTCCCCCTCCTTTTGCTGCTTTTTTTAAAGAGTGACTGTGGGTGTATGTGTGAGTGAGAGAGAGAGAGAGAAAATGAGCAAACAAGTGAGCAAGTGAGAACAATTTTAATTTACTGCAAGACATTCTTTCTGAAATATGCCTTTCCCTCTGGGTCATCTCTTCATTAATCCCAAATCAAAATAATTCTTCTGACAAAATGTTGCCTACGGTAACATTGATCTTTTACTGGGATTTTTGAACACATTTCTTTAGTTAGCATTTCATTAAACTGAGGTGGGGTTTTTTTCCCCAATTATTCTGTGATCCATTTAATCCATTTAAACACTTTCATCACTGTCATTTTGTTTACAATTGCACTAGTGCTTGACAACTCTTCCAAATGTTATTGAAAATGTTTCCTTTATATCATGAAATACATGTCAAAGAAATGTCACCAGTCAGTTATCAATTGGGGCCCATAAAACAGTTTGGGGATGTAACATGGCAACAAAAGCTGTGATTTGGATAGACACCTTTGTTCTGTTTATTAATCTGACTGATTAATCAGTATTCCTCATTACCACTCAAAAACTACCCACAAATATCTTTTCCACATGCTGTTCCTCATAATTTCTGGTGTTTTATTTATTCATTTTATTTATATTTTGCCTTTATTCTTTTTATAAATAATTCATGGGGTTGAACATACTTAATACTCCTTCTTCCTCCTATTTTCCCCATAACAACAACCCTGTGAGGTAGGTCAGGCTGAGGGAGAATGACTGGCCCAAGGTCACCCTTAGGCTTTCATACCTAAGGCTGGACTAGAACTCATAGACTCCTGGTTTCTGGCATGGTGCCTTAACCACTAGACCAAACTAGCTTTTCTTGCCTGGTGTATTATGACTGTCACATCACCTCAAAAACTAGCATTGGATATAGTTACAAGTTGAATGGGAGACCATGAAGAAATTTCTGGGACATAGGCTATACAGGAAAGTCAAAAATACACCCCCAGAAGAAACCCTAACCCTAACCCTAACCTATTTTTTGAATTATTCCCAAGAAAATAGAGTATTTGTTCATTTGGTCACCAGAAGCTGGAGACAAGTTGATGGAGATTTTATTTTACTTTATATCAGGGTTCAATCTGGCTTTTTCATGCTGAACACCTCTGAACTCTAGTAACAAAAATCTCAATTAAGGGGATTATTTTCAAGTGACAATCATCATAGGTTGCTACCTCAAACTCTTGCTAGTGCTTATTGATCCATGGACATTACAATTTACCATCTGAGTTTCCTGTTCCTTTGAACTTGTATTTGCTTATCAGCCACAAAAAGAAAACCAACTCATTCTGATACAGAACATGACAGACCGAGTTAATGTATCATGCAGTGGGAGGCTGTGTCAGAAGGTAAGGAGACCAAATGTTCAAGTGTAGGCTTAACTGGGAACTTTTCTAACTAAAATCAATTAACAATCAACAAACAAAAGTTTACTTAAGGAAGATGTTGTCCCATCTTATCTGCAGACTGTCCTACGGTGATATTAAGTAAGACCAAAAGACAGGTTATCAGCTAGATATTTTGCACTCATGCAAGTTAAAAATTACCTGAAGAAATGCTTGGAGGCCTGTAATTATTAACACACTTGCAAGCACAAAAATATTTTGTCTGTTGTAATCAAGTGTTCTTTAATTGTGAAAGGCATTTGGTTATATATTGGTAGGGAGCAAGACATAGAGAAAAAACAGCAGCCTGCCTAGGTTTTACAAATATAAAGGGGCCCAACATCTGTAAAACTATGGCAGAGTTTCAATCATATTGTGATAGCTGCCATATTGATCCCTACCACTATCCCATAGACACCTCTGGTTCAGAGGTGGGTTCCTACCGGTTAGGACCGGTTCTATAGAACCATTAGTAACGTGGGTCGCCTGCCATGCCTGCCACGCCCCCGAGCCGGTTCTCTCGGTGCCGCCATAGGCGCCGCCATCTTGTTTTTGCTTCTGCACATGCGCAGAAGCTTTTTTTTTTGTACTGCGCATGCATGCGCGCACCTGCGACCCGCCCATGTGGCGCATCCCTGAGCGAACCAGCAGTAAGAAAATCCGGAACCCACCCCTGCTCTGGTTCCACAAATATTTAGGCTAGAGAGAAACACATAAACTTTAAAGAGGGAGTCAGCAAATTTCTTTTAGGGGGGGAGGAGGGAGATAAAGTTTTTCAAATAAACTGAACTGGGAATAATCTGCTAATGCCCATATACCAAGAATTATCTTGATACTAACATTGTTGGTGACAGTAAAATTAATACTTGTCCCAAGGAACATCTACCTCCTGTATCACCGCAGTTATAGAAAAGAGAAATAATTTACATATGCAGATTATAATCAATATATAACTATATCTGCTGTTCCAAAAAAAAAAAAAAACCCAGACACTTCTGGCCCTTAAAAATGTTTATGGCACAAGGTTTTGTAAACTATGCCCCACAAAGAATAAACCGGTTCTCAGGGCGGAGAATGAATGTAAAATATATCACGATTTCACTTGCAGAAAGCTTACACAGAGGGCAAAGTTGGCACAGACTTTTGCCCTTTCTACACTTTGCATTTTTCAGTGCTGTCGCTGAATGTTCCTGCTTTTGTTCTGCTTATCTTTCAGTATATAAAAAGAAATCCACAACGTGTGTTTTTTCAAAAACAAACAGGATGAAAGGTAAGTACAGGGCCAATTCACACTTTCTTTTTCGCCTATCGCCAGTGCAGGCCACTCACTGCTTCCTGTGTATAGGAATGGAGGGTGTTGCCTTCTTCCCACCATAAATGCACTCCTTGACTGTGTTTTCCCAGCTTGGATTCAAAACTGCTGTTTTCTAGCTTGAGACATGGGGAGCCCTTCAGAGTACTCGGTCACCAGGACTATCTTCCATTCTAGCAATGGCTTCTAGGCCTAGTTCCAGCTGGCTATACTGGCACGACCCTTCCCCACTGGGCTGGGAATTGTCTGGTGCCCCTTTTGCTCTAAGCTCCCAGTTGCTATCTTCTCTACTGGTTGGAACCTGCTGCTTTTTAAAATAATCATGAGGTTCTTCCAATGATAGACAGTTACATCATCTTCATGAGAGCCAATTTGGAGTAGTGGTGAAGGTGCTGGTCTAGAAACTAGGAGATTGTGAATTCTAGTTCCACCTTAACATGAAAGGCAACTGGGTGACCGGTCACCTTTTTCTCAGCCCAACTCACCTCGCAGAATTCTTGTGGTGGGGAAAATAGGAGGAGGAAGGAATATTAGGTATGTTCACTGCCTTGAGTTATTTATAAAAATAATAATTGTATGTATGTATGTATGTATGTATGTATGTATGTATGTATGTATGTATAAATCAATCAATCAATCAATCAATCAATCAATCAATCCTAGAAACTCAACCTTTACCTCTCCTGGTGTCACCCTGTCTGGCTAGGCTGGGTAAGGCCTACTTCCCTGCCCCTAATCACACCCCCACAAAGTTTCTCTTCTGTTTGTTTGTAAGATCTTTAAGTTGCAAAGTACAAAACAAACACAAGTTGTGACTTTGTTTCTGTGGAGTTGACCTATCCTTTGCTCTAGGAAAAAGTTTCAGAGGAATGTAGGAATCAAAGTGAAGCCTCTTCCTTGTTGCTTGGATGATAATCGTAGCAGCAGAGCTATGATGGTAACCCCATCAGGAGAAAAACAAAAACATTGAAAAGGTCTGGCTTTTGTGCCAAGTATGAAAAGATGGGATGTAAGGCAACTCTATATGCAACTATCTGGGGAAATCAAGGAAAGGCATGGAGGCTAATGAAAACGGGGCAACTTATAATTTCAACAAATTAGGAATGAAGGCAAAAATATGTGTCCCAGGATAATGTTACAGGATCCAGTCTGGATCGGTCACCGGGACCAGAGGTTTAGTCTTCCGAGCTTTCGGACTCGTGCTGGAGCTCAACTGTTGAGACAGAAGTTCCTTGAGGATGGGCTCCAGCACAAGTCCGAAAACTCAGAAGACTAAACCTCTGGTCCCGGTGACTGACCCAGATCAGATCCTTCAACAAATTAAGTCTGAAGCTTCCAAGAGAGAGGCTATCAAGGAAGGCAAGCAGCAGAACAAATTTTTTCCTGTTTACTTTGTATTATTTGAAGTTTTTTTCTGTACAGATGGTCCTCAACTTATGTCTGGTCACTAAGCAACTGAAGTTATACTGGACCTTGAAAAAGCTACTTATAACCTGAATTCCAAGTTCCACAGACGCCCCATGTCCCTCCAAGGTCATGTGATCACATATTTGGTACTTGATAATCAGCCTGTATTTATGGCCATTTGTAGCCTCCCACAATCATGTTCAGTCAGTCAGTTCCGGCAAAAAACGTCCCATGCCAAACAATGGGTTCACTTAACAACCCCGATATTTATTCTAAGATTGTTGGAAGAAAGGTCATGAAATTGGGTGGAGCACCTGATGACCTGCTTAATGATGTCATGATTTACATCTATAAGTGTGGGTTCACTTATGATCATAAGCCGAGGACTACCTGTATATAGCTTGCTTTTAATAGTTTGGAATAATATAAGAGAATTAAAAACAAAAACAAAAAACCCTAAGTAAAAATATAGGTCTATATAGGACCCAATCAGCCACATTTGCCTTCTCTGTGTGGACAGGAAGGGCAAGAAGGAGGGGGATAATACTTGCAATGGCAAATCAGAATACAGCTGGAAGGGACCTTGGAGGTCTTCTAGTCCAACCCCCCGCTGAAGCAGGAGACCCTATTCCAGTGATGGCGAACCTTTTCGGCACCGAGTGCCAAAAAGGTAATGCAGAAACGGCGTGCACGCGCGCTCGTCAGGGCCACGCTCCGGAAAAGCCGAAATTCTGGGTTCTAGCACGCATGTGCGCCCGACAACCAGCTGGCCAGCGCACATGTGCATACCGGTTTTCCGCACTGACTGCCACGCGCGTGAAGGGATCACGCTCCAGAAAAGCCAAAAATCCGGGTTCTGGCGCGCATGTGCGCCTGAAAATCAGCTGGCCGGCGCACATGCGCAAACTGGTTTTCGGCACTGTCACGTGCAAAGGGATCGCACTCCAGAAAAGCCAAACTTCTGGGTTCTGACGCGCATGCATACCCGACAATCAGCTGGCCAGCGCACATGCGCACACCAGTTTTCGGCACTTCCGCACGCACGAAGGACAGCTGATCGTCACGTGTGCATGCGCGCCAGAAACCCGGAAGACAAACAGGCAAAGCCGCGTGTGCCAGCCGCCATGGCTTCGCATGCCACTTTGGGCACGCGTGCCATAGTTTCGCCATCACTGCCCTATTCCATTTCAGACAGGTAGCTATCCAATCTTTTCTTAAAAACCTCCAATGATGAAGCACCTACAACTTCTGAAGGCAAGCTGTTCCACTGGTTGATTGTCCTCACTGTTAGGAAGTTTCTCCTTAATTCCAGGTTGCTTTTCTCCTTCATTAGTTTCCATCCATTGAAAAATAATCCATCCTTCTGGTGCTTTGGAAAATAAGTTGACCCCCCTTTTCTTTGTGGCAGCCCCTCAAATACTGGAATACTGCTATCGTGTCGCTCCTAGTCCTTCTTTTCCCTAGACTAGCCGTACCTAGTTCCTAGTTCCTAGTTCAACCTAGTTCCTAGTTCTTCATATATCTTTGTCTCCAGGCCTTTAATCATCCTACTGTAGTTGCTTTTCTCTGCACTTTTTCCAAAGTCTCAACATCTTTTTTGTAATGTGGTGACCAAAACTGGATGCAGTACTCCAGGTATGGCCTTCTAGTCCAGATTGGACACCAGGCCAGCCCCATTGCCAACCCATTGCAGTCTGGACTAGAACTTCTGAGGTTGTCTTAAGAAACAGATGGGACCAGCATGGGACACACACACACACACACACACACACACACACACACACACACACACACACACACAAATACACTCCATCAAGTGCCTAGGAATATTTCAAGAATGCTCTGGTCCCCACACACAACTTTTTCTGGGCCAAAAGCCCCCACCCAGAATTTGAGTAGTATGAAAAAGATCAGTTCCATCCCTCAATAGGCAGCTGGTGGGACCAGGATGAAAACTTAATTTTATGTTATTAAATTTATATTAAAATTAACTATATTAGCAAGATTACTATGTAATCATGTATTTCATAAGGCAAACATGGAGCGGGAGGGAGGGAGATAAAGCACATCCAACAGGATTATTTTCAGCATTTTTGCATTTCAGTTGAAGAAATAATTACTTTCTTAAATTCTGATCATCTGAGATTTCCGTTAAAAGGTCTGCTGAAATGAATGTCTGTGTATCCCGTCAATGAAGGGTACTGCTAATCTGGTAAATGATAATAAATGTAAACCCATGCACTAATATCAAGGCTAATGACTGCCTTAAAAGAAAGTTAATTACTAAATGCATCGTCTCTGCTTACCATAGAAGCCTTTGTGCTGGGTCCAATTGTCTGGATTAATTGTTTCTGCAAGACAGGATGGGAAAGGCTCAGTTGTAAAGCAATCAGAATTCATAAAAGGGCATAATCCTATTTTTTTTTCCTAAAGCAAATCCTTAAATCTTATGCCCATGGATTTTTTTGACTAAATGGCCAGACTGAAAGCCTTCCTCCACTTTATCCCATTCCAACCAATTACTAATTAGTAGCTTTCCCAATTCTGTAAAACTCGTGCAAGCTTTTGTCACCTTAAAACTACTAGAATCTGCAGCCCCTTGATTTACTCCAATAATTGCACCTTATAGAATTCCATGGGCCAGAATCAGCACCCTGTCCTCACCAGCCTCCTTTTCTATGTCCTTTCTAGAAATTTTGGAGTTTGCATGACTAAATTCAGCAGCCCGGCACCAAATCACAGAAACATGGTCTGCCACCAATTTTAGCTAAACATAAATTGCTATCCAGTTGCTATGATGCCATTGCATTATTCGTTACCAACTCAGGGGTGAGTTCCACTTACCTTCCCTACCATTTCGCATCGCGTCGGAAGTGCGGTCACATCATGTCAGGGAAATGACCCTCTGCGCATGCGCAGAAGCCTTTGCACATGCGCAGAGGGTTCTTTGCCAGCCGCTTTCGAGGAGCGGCGACAGGAGGACCAGTTCGGGGGTGTGGCCAGCCGGCCATCGCTGCCGGTTCAGCGAGCGGGGGCAAATTTCTGCCACCAGTTTGGGCGAACCGGTCCGAACCGGCAGCAACCCACCACTGTACCAACTGCAGTTCCAGAAATAAAATTAAAAAAAAGTCCTACCCATTCATTGCAATCTACTTTTCCAATAAGCTTTCCTGCCAACCAGGAATGGTGTACACCAGATGTTTGCTCTTCATTAAGAAATATATGAATGTGAGAAAGAAACTTTATTGCAGGTTTGTTGATTTGGAGAATCCCTATGATGCAGTGAATAGTCTTGAATTATGGAACATTTTACATAAATATGGAGATGGACATTGATTGCCGAATTCAGTAAGAAAGTTGCATTGGGGAAGTAAAGAAGGCTTGAGAATGGCTCGACACTGAGCTAGGAGTAAGACAAGAGTGATGTCCTTGGGTAGTTGAAGAATGATTTTGGGGACATTAGAGGTGTGCCAGTTGGGATCTTGAATGTATATGTGTTTTGTATGCAGATCATGCTGTGTTCTTTCTGAGAACCTGAATTATTTACAGGCAATTAGTTTCAGCGCTACCAGGTTCACCAGACTAAGAAATGAATGCCATGTAGGCAGTGGTGGGTTTCAAATTTTCTTACTACCGGTTCTGTGGGCGTGGCTTGGTGGGCATGGTTTGGTGGGCGTGGCAGGGGAAGAATACTGTAAAATCTCCATTCCCACCCCACTCCAGGGGAAGGTTACTGCAAAATTCCCATTTCCTCCCGATCAGCTGGGACTCGGGAGGCAGAGAATAGTTGGGGGCGGGGCCAGTCAGAGGTGGTATTTACCGGTTCTCCAGAACTGGTCAGAACCTGCTGAAACCCACCTCTGCATGTAGGTCAGCACTACTTTTATTGTAACTACAACAACAGAATCTTGCAAGTCTGAAAGTGCTTGGAAAGAATGGTGAAGTTTAAAGTTTAAAAGGCAATATATGAAATGGTTTTATGGATATGATGGAAGCGAATATAGCAATAGCAATAGCACTTAGACTTACTGTATATACTGCTTCACAGTGCTTTACAGCCCTCTCTAAGCGGTTTACAGAGTCAGCATATTGCCCCCAACAATCTGGGTTATAACCAGCGGTGCGTTGCTCCCGGTTCGGCCCGGTTCTGCGAACTGGTAGCGGTGGTGGTGGGACGCTCCGCCCACCCGCCTGGGATGCTTCTGCGCATGTGCAGAAGCAAACCGGTAGCAATGGGATTTAGAACCCACTACTGGTTATAACCCACATACACACACACAAACACACACACACAGAGAGGTGGGGGAGAGGGGGGAGGGAAGGAGGGAGGGAGAGAGAGAGAGAGAGAGAGAGAGAGAGCACAATTAATGTTGTTTAGTGAGAATTTGTTAAGTGAGTTTTGCCCCATTTTACATCATTTCTTGCCACAGTTGTTAAGTAAATCATTGCAGTTGATAAATTAGTAATCTGGTTGTTAAGTGAATTTGGCTTCCTCATTGACTTTGCTTGTTAGAAGTTTGCAAAAAGTGATCACATGACCCTGGGACGCTGCAATGTCATAAGTATGAACCAGTTGCCAAGCATCTGAATTTTGATCACATGATCATGGGGATGCTGCAAAGGTTGTAACTGTGAAAAATGGTCATAGGTCACTTTTTTCAGTGCCATTGTAACTTTGAATGGTCACTAAATGAACTGTTGTAAGTCGAGGACAACTTGTACTGGTAGGCCACTGAAAAATACATTTCTGTATGGCCTAAATGTAATAATATGTAAAATAATTGAGATAGTTCTATAATACTATGACCTAGATCTCTTAAATAGCTTTATTTTTAGTTCATTATAGTCATATCATGTGTATTTGTTATCATGTTTTCATTGTATTATTGTTTGTATTATATTTTGGTTTTTATATTTTCCCAGATTAAAAAAAAGATTGTAAAGTGAAAACAGTGAAAAGTGTTTCTTTTTTAAAATCATTAGCCCTCTTGGGATAATTATTTTTTTGTATGGGATCTGTGTGCTTTCCAATTCAGTAAAGTGACTTAATTTTATCTGCTTGTTCACAACAACAGTGCTGTTTGGAGACAAAGTATTTATCAGCTACAGCAAAAAAAATCTCTAGAAAAATAATTAGATTTCAAAGTAATTCTGCTATCACTGCTTTTTTCAATCACTGGGTTGAATGGATCATATGAACCACTCAGCAGTATTCAGAAGGATTATAAACCGTTTCATCTCCTCTTAATTGTATAGTATCTATATCACCTTGATAGTAACTATATCACCTTTTGGGGATATTGAGAAGTCACAAGTTCAGGATTCATAACATTCATGTTTCTGGATGGCTTTATAAATCCATCCTCTGAGATAAAAAGAATCAGAACATAGCTTCACAATGGGCCCACTTACATACCTGTTTGAGCATGATGCAATTTTAACAAATACGTTAAAAATCAAGTACTATTTTAAATCAATGAAGCCATGTCTTGGAGTAAGGCATACAGTTTTGCAGAATAAAAACTGAGGGTAACATGGGGGAGGTAATCCAGAGATAAAAGAAGATAAAGTCACAGAGACAAAAAAAAAAAAAAAAAAAAAGCTCTTTTATGAACTGTTTGCAGTTCTAACCATGTCAGTCTAATCAAGATCTTTGCCAGAGATTGTAGATTTCTAAAAGTATTAAATCATCAATGTGCTGCAGGAGAACTCTGAAACAATGGCTTCACTGCCCCTTTAGATTCCCCCCCCCCTTTCTGGCTTTGTTTTTATAGGATGCTTTTGATGTTCTTGGTGCCAAACACGCAGCCCCCTAATTTGTATCTCCACTTGAACGCTCTGAAGGAAAGGGTGGGATAGAAAAATAACAAACACAACTTGCTCTTCTGTTAAACTTCTGTCCCACTAGAATAATATGGCGCTTCCTTCTCTTCAGTAGACACCATAATGATTTTTTTGTGCTCGCTAAAATGCCTCACTCTTTCAAACAAAAGGAAGTAACCGAAAAGTTGCATTTGCTCCTCTGAGGTTAAGGCCCCGATTCACTCAGCTTTCTTGAGAAGAGAACGGCTTGCTCCAAACCTAACTCACGGAGGTGGGTTAGAAACAGTTACTCATGGAGTTGCATGCACGTCAACTGCAGTCCTAATGAACGTTCACTTGGGGACAAGTGAGAAGGAAAAGCACTCCTTAGTGGGGCTGGCAAATTGACAGAAAACACTGGAGACAATAAAGGACAGAACAGATAAGCTGGGTGAGGCAGAGCTATAAAGAAAGGTGAAGGTTTGATAATAAATCATTCGGTGCCTTTTTCTTCAGCTACATGACCAAAGAAAATGCTATGCTGATTGCAACGAATGTGCAATACAAGTTTCTTGTATTGAAATACAAACTTAACCATTTTTCTCACTAGGTGGAAGACTTTGGTCATATAGATACAAACTAGTGCTTAATATCATTCACTAAAAATAAATTGTGTACTGTGCTCCGTATGTTGTCTCACTTATCCTACAGGTTTCCAGGTCCTCCTCTAAGAAGTCTTGAACTTGGCAGAAGCTTGTCAGGCACTTAATAGCAATAGCAATAGCACTTAGACTTACCGTATAATATACCGCTTTACAGTGCTTTACAGTCCTCTCTAAGCGGTTTACAGAGTCAGCATATGGCCCCCAACAATCTGGGTCCTCATTTTACCGACCTTGGAAGGATGGAAGGCTGAGTCAACCTTGAGCCTGGTGAGATTTGAACTGCCAAATTGAAGTCAGCCGGCAGTCAGCAGAAGTAGCCTGCAGTACTGCACTCTAACCACTGTGCAACCATGGCTAAATAATATTATGTCTAAGACAAAAACTAGATTGAGCTCCAAAAAGTCCTTTTTTTTCTATTAGTAACATATTATGGTTGGCTAGATTATCTAATGATGCACTCAAATGTTTGCTTAAGTAGGAGATCTACTGGCTTATTTCCAAGATTACAGCAACAGTGAATGAGAAGTGTAACAGTATCATAGATCCGTACCATTAGTAGGGACCCCACAGTTCGTCTCCAAGTTCATCGTCCAGAGTCACTGGTTTGAGATAAGCAGCTATGCAAAATAAACAACTAAAGGAGATCCAATAATAGAGTATCATCTACAGTGCAATTAATAGGAAAGATATCTAGGGCACAATATGGACAGTCCTTGACTGTAGTAACCGAGGCTGGAATTACAGATTTAAGTCATTGCGACCATAGCTGGAGGCATTATGTGAATGGACTTAATTTTTTTTTTTTTACATTTTTGCCATGATTGTTAAGCAAACACCACTTCTGGCAAATGAATGTTGCGGTTGTTATACAAGTTCATTTTCCCCAATCAACATTTGAGGGGTAAGGGGGGGGGAAACGGGGATTTGCTGCCATCATAATTTCAAAAATGGGTCAGGCGTAGCTGTGGGGAGGTCCATCATAACCTTGTTGTTATGGGCACATATTTGTGAGAATGGAGGAATGGAAATACACTCAAAATGGTACAGTATAAAGGCAAAGCAATATAAGAAATTATAATCCAACAACAGGTAGTCCTCAATTAACAACTGGCTACTTAGCGACCGTTCAAAGTTACAACATATCCTCCCCCCGAAAAATACTTACAACCTGGATTCAAAGTTCTGACAACAATCCCTCTCCCACGTTATATGATTGCATTTTGGATGCTCAACAACTGGCCTGCATTTATGGTTGTTTGCAGCATTGTGCAGTCATGAGACCACAATTTACAACATTATTTGTGGAAATTAGCACTTTTGATTTTCAGCAACAACAAAAAAAATCCATTGCAGACAACAAATTCATTTAATGATCATGTTATTTGCTTTACAACTTCCGTGTTCACTTTATGACCATCACAAAAAATGGGAAATTGGGTGGGTCCCATGGGTGCCTTGGCTTACAACCATCATGACAAATGATGGAAATTCCAGGCACCATTACAGTCATAAGTTGAGGACTACCTGTAATTAATCCCTGAACATGAATGAGTTCTCTGCCTTCTTCCCCAACTAAGGAGACAATCAACCCCAACTGCTTTTCAGAAGAAGCAGGTTAGTGAAGCAGACATTTTCTCCTCCAGCTGAAATGATTTGGATGGATGGATGGATGGATGGATGGATGGATGGATGGATGGATGGATGGATGGATGGATGGATGGATGGATGGATGGATGGATGGATGGATGGATGGATGGATGGATG